>JAGVVM010001873.1:0-41944 GCA_019149425.1 Psidium friedrichsthalianum
AAGAACTCATTCAGCGTTAGAGGAGAGATATCCGGTCAATATTCACTCCTTTAAGATTGAATGAAAAGGGGTTAGAAAAAATCATTTTAATCTGAATAAGTTTTTAATATCAGAATGGTTGCCAAGCAGGCTTTTAGTGATGTTATTTTTGTCATGGAAAATTGCTCTTTCGTATGCAAATTTTTTTCACTCTAAAAATTCGTAAGTAATAAAATACATAGCTTTAAGATTTGTGGAAAATTATTATATGACAACATAAAAATCAAATTGTAAAAATCCACAAAGGGAGAATGACACAAATGGGCTATGAACTTTGGTCTAAATATACACTATCGTTTATAAATTTTAAATTATTCAACGTGGTTCATGAACTTTGATCCAATATTCTATGTGGTCCCTAAACTTTCAAATATTTTCATATAATCTAAGGATTACATTGAACGCTTATCAAATAGCTCGTGGGCCATGTTGAACAAATTAAAAGCCTAAATACGACATTGCAAATTGAGTCAAAGTTCATGCGCCGCATTACACAAATTAAAAGTTTAGGAATGATACGGCACATTGCACAAATTAAAAATTTAGGTACCATTCGTGCTATTTTGCCAATTACAACCTAATGAAAGCGAAAGCGAAAAGTTTAACCAAATGCTAGATTTTGTCTTGTTACTCGAAAACAATTGCCCAAGCGTAGCCTAAAATCGAAAAGGCATATCAAGATGACTTACAAAAGGCCGGGGCGGGTCGCGGCGATTTGACTAGATCCATCTCTTTCTCGTCTTTAAATTGGGCTTACCCGACTTATTTTTGGGAGTAGTGTCCCGCAGGGTCGGTCCGGTGCTCGAGCTTGGACTAAGGTACGAAGTTCAGAAGTTGGGTTTTTGTAGAAATTGGGCCGGAAATAGTGTTACCCACATCAAACTTATTAAAAGACAAAACGGACCTTCCCGGTCTAATTTCCAATTCGTCCAAATTTCACCGTTGGAAATCTCTATTGGTGGTGCGCGTACGGTAGACGAGGGAAGTGATAGAAGTGTAACCCATCGTTGGTACGTTGGTCCGATGAATTGCCAAGATAAATCTAGATTGTAGAACCAACATCCTAGCTGTTTTTTTTTTTTCCCTTTTTCGGTTTGGTAGTCCGATGGTATTCATGCACACTTTCGATTTCTTAAGATTACAAGGGTTATTCAATATGAAATTCAATGTTGAAAATACAGTGGCTCACCTTTTTTTTTACTACTCAAGAGTTCGATACATTTCGAAATCGAGCCCACTTGTTTCTCGAGAAGAGATGAGAAATGTGCTCAATATAATTTGATTGAATAATTGACCCAGCTCCTTGCCTGCGTGCCTTTTTCCTTCATAGCTATCCATGGAAATCGTGCCGGTTTTATCCAACCCCGTCGTCCCTCCATTGCGGGACGCCTTGGCCAAAGCTACACCTCTTAACTCACCTGAGGGTGAAAGAAGATTGTCGGTAGAGATGTATGCACGTGCATCTCAACTGATACATCTACCCAGCAATCTTAAGGGCGCACTGCTCCAATATGGAGGGATGCGTTCGGGACTGTATTCTTGGGTGCGTTCGCAAAAAGATTGAACTCAAGTCACAAGGAGAGAAAGTAGAATCCCTCATCTTATAAATCACCGCCTTGCCGGTTGAATCAATGTTTCGATGCGAAAACGGACATAAACATGTGGTAGGTGATTGCTGTTCTTGTCCAGGTTTCCAATTTCCCAAAATTTCCTGAAGTGATTACTGTTCTATTAGCAGCCTGGGTTGGTGGTGGGGAGAGATAACGGTAGGTGTGTGATCTAGAAGGCAGTCAAATGGGCAGGAGCCGTCAAATGACAAGAGTCTATGGCCAGAAAGAGAATTCAAACACAGAATCGTTCATCTCAATTCCATTGGGCGAAACTTCCCCCTTTCAAAACTCGAATTTCAATTGAGTACAGCCACGCTTTCTGTCAAAGTACGGGCTCATTTCTCGATTTGTGTCGAACGGGGAGGACTGTTCGTCGGCAGAGATCGTGTCTAATGGGCTTCGGGCATCGCTTTTATCGAGATGGAACTGTTGGTAAAGTCGATTATATGACGGTAAAGGACGGATATTATCGTCCCAGATCAAATTATCTGAAAATTTGCTCCCAAGTCCAAACAAACTCTTGTCTGCTGACTTGAAAAGTTGGACCTGGAAGTTCACTAAGCACTAGCATTGGCACTTCAATTCATCTTATAAAAGCCCATCTAATGCCTTCTTTTCCCTTATCCACTGGAGCCGAGGAACTCATCCGTAGAAATGGGGAAGATAGCTCTTGCTCTTTTCTTTCTTGCTGTTCACACAGCCATGCCCTCCACTCGGGCCATGGCCGACGACCTGAAAACGATCGTGTCGTGGTACGATAAGCTCCACTAGGCGAAGCCTAAGTTGACCCGGCTCCATTGCTATTTCCACGACACCCTCCCGGAAAGAACCCCACTTCGGTCGAGGTCGCTTGTGCCCCGTTCACGAACCGATCCGCCACCCTCTTCGGCCTCATGAATGTCTTCGACAACCCATTGACATAAGGGCCCGAACCGTCCTCAAGGCCCGTGGGCTGAGCCCTCGGGCTATACGCATCTGCAGGGCTGGAAACCCTAGGCCTGCTCATGAACATGAACCTCGTCTTCACCAATGACTCCAAAGCCCGAGTGCCCAGACCCTCGAGACCCACTCCATCGCGCTTCATATTCTCACGAAAAACCGGAAATTTAAGTCCTCGGAGTCGATCGTTCGAGGTCTCGTGGAGGATACTGGCCCGGTTGACCTTGCGCGCAGCTGTTTGATGCAGTGCTCCACTCTTACCGGGCGTGCGATTCTTCGCCTCGAGTTTTAGACTCGCTGTTCGAGACGTTCGCGCATTTGAAGAAGTTTCGGAACGCCACGGAGACTTTTTGCATGATGAAGGAGTACGGGTTTTTCCCCACGGTGGAGTCCTGCAATGCTTACCTGAGTGCATTGCTGAGCATGAACAGGGTCGATGTAGTCTTCGCATTCCATCGCGAAATGCGGCGTTGCAGGATCGCTCCGAATGTTTCACCCTTGACATGGTCATGCCTGCTTTTTGCAAGGCCGGAGAGCTCAAGAAGGCGGTGGATTTGTTTCTTGACATGGAGAGTATGGGTTGTTGTCCGACGGTGGCGTCTTACAACACATTGATCACGGGGCATTGCAGTAAGGTCTGATACACGGATACAGCGAAGCGGGTGACAGTGAAATGGAGGTAGGCTTTTCGAAGAAATGTCGAAGTATGGAGTGAGGGCGGATATATTGACATATAATGCATTGATATTGGGGCTCTGCAAGAATGGTAAGACAAAGAAAGCTGCTTATCTGGTTAAAGATCTTGATAGCAAGGGTTTAGTTCCGAACAATTCGACCTTTTCGGCTCTCATTAGAGGGCAGTGTGTCAGGAACAATCCCGACGGCACATTTCAGCTGTATAAAAAGCATTATCAGGAGAGGGGGCCACCCAAATAGCGAAACTCTTACTTTGTTGATGTGCGCTTTTGCGAAATGCGATGAACTTGATGGAGCAGTCCAGGTCCTCACGGAATGGTCGACGGTTTCGATGCTTCCCGATTCGGATCTGTTTTCCAAGGTTTGCCATGAAATTCACCATCGTGGGAAAGATGAGTTGGCAATGAAACTGTGCAGTGAGTGGCAAGCTAGAACCCTAGTTCCGGTGGGTTTTGATAAAAGGGCGGATCTTTAGAACCGAGTGATGGAAACTTGATAGCAGCAGTTGACTTGTGACGATTCTTTTGATTGGTTTGCATTCATTGCTTCCATCGTTGCAATTTTATTAGATAATCTGACCCTGCTAGTCGGGTTTCAGCCCAAGCTCTCAAGCTAAGCAATCCGAATGGGAATACTAACATAGCACAATCTCAAAAAAACGTTGTCATTTTTTATCTGGCACTTAGTTTTTTGATTTTCGGCCGAATAGCATTTAGTTGGATTCGCAACCTTAAAATTTAAACCACTGAAGAGGGTGCACCAAGAGCATTAACTGTTGGCTAAAAAGTAACTTCGACGGACAGCAATAGGAGAAGGAAGTCCAACCGCAACGGAACCTTTGAATTATAGTACTTGTACGCTACCTCATTCTCCCAAAAATTGATTAAATCATAAGCCTAAATTACAGGTAACTGTTGAGGTGGATATCCCAAAATCTAACCGATTGATTAGCTGTTGCCTAAATTACCAAAAGAACGCAAGACTTAGACGAGCATCATTCTTCTTCAATGGCTTCAGCAGCGGATATCTTGTAATCTAACCGATCGATTAGTTGTTCGCTTACATGCTTAGCCACGGATATCATATCGAGGATGACACTTGGATCCAGACCTGCACCTCCCCGCTTGGTAAGACCACATATTAACCCTTTCCTGTTGATGGAAATAGAAACAGCAGAGCTCATCTGTGATTCTTCCTCCGGAGTCGCATCTACAATATAATGCCTGCCCACCTGGACAAGAAAGAAGATGAGAATTCAATGGCGACACCAAACAACTCTGGAAGCGGAGAAATACTAAAGCTTTTATACCTTCATTAATGTAACGATGACAGGAACCCCAGATGTGTCAAATTGTAAAAATTCTCCATCACTGATATCAAGTTCGGGTTGATCTTCACTGGATGCTTCGGCTGTGACATGCACTCTGGGGATGCCTGTGTTGCTCAGAGCAGCCTCCATTCCAGAAGGAGCAATGGAAGGGATGTCAGAAAAAGTTTAAGGGCATACTATACGAAGGACCTTGTAAAATCAGGACACAATCAATGACGAAGTTGAAGGTGCCAAATTTATAGAGCCCAAACCCGTCTAGGAGCATGTTTGACAAAACAGAATGCTTGAGAAAGGTATACCTTGATGGAAGCACCAAGAGCACCTAGGACATTCCCATCTGAACTGACGACAAGACCACCGATATACAGATCCCAACAGACTTTTCCTTCCACAACTATCAGAGATGACAAATCAATTCCAGCACCTGTGAAATATAAACAATCAAAGCTTGTCATTTAAATGACAGGAAAATGTTCTCACTAAGACTGTATTGAGGATATCTATGCAGTGACTTGTGGCATTTCAAACTCAACTCTATATGAAAAATTTCAAACCTGCTCCACTTTTCCCACCCAAAAGACATCGCTGAAGAGCAACTGAGAGTTCTGTTGACAACTCCTCACCCCCTCTACCCTGCACAAAGTTGCAATGCAGTGTTAAATTGATGCAACTAGGTGGGGGAAGAAGGGAATGAGCATATCCAGAAACTGAGTCAGAGACCACATTCCATCTGAAAACATTGAGCAACTCCATGATAGCCAAGTCAAGGTTCATTCTGAAGGTAATAGGCCAGCTATCAGTTAATTTAAAACTGATATGCATACCTATTCTCTGATTGTGTACCGGAAGCATTCTGTAGCAAACATAATGCAGCTCATACAAAAAAAGTTTCAAAATGTCATTATTTTGTTTGGTTTCTGTTGATCTTGCTCAAGGGGAGAAAATTGAAAGCTAAATCTGAGACCAGATGCCGTCTGGAAGCATCAAGAAACCCCCATACGAACCAAGTCAAAATTCAGTTTGAAGGCAACAATCAGCCAAATATCAGTTAATTTAAAGCTAATCTACATAAAGCATACCGTACCATACATGGTGCAGTTTATAGGAACAAAATATCAAAATGTCAATATTTGGCTTCAAACCCACCCTTTCAGTTTCAAACGATATCAATCCACTTATTCTGCTAACTGCATAATCAGAGACATTCAAAAGAAACATGAAGGGAAGAGAAATTAGAACTACCAGATATGTTGGGAAGCAGCAGAATTAAAAGTATAGGACCTCAAACATTGGAGCGGCAGTTGGGCTGCAATCAACATATATGGAAACTTTCCCTTTGTTGGGTTGTAGTGGACTTGGTCTTCCAATTTCGGCCTGCATTGGAAAACATCAGGAGGGAATAATGAGTACCATGCTACGGAACACAAACACAGGATCCATGCGCAGATTGAGTAGAAACAGAAAGAAAACTCCTCACCACCAAACTGTGAAGTCCTACAAAAAGGAAAAGAAAGAATCATGCTTTAAATTACCTTCACACTGGCAATGACATCAGTTCCACCCATTCTAACTCTGGCCGACCCATTGGCCTGTCATATGTGCGACGGTATTTGCATTGGATAAATCTCACCACATAAAACATCAAGCGTGGCATTTCTATGTATTCCAAATCAGCAATTATAAAGTACCTGAGGAATGATGCCGGTTTCGACATATATAGGTCGGTAGGTTAGTCGTTTACGACCATCAGAGCGGAGGTCTTGAGCAATGCCCCCTTGTATGAATTGCTTTTCTCCAAGAGATAAGCTAGTCATCCTGCATATGCAACAGAAAAATCTGATTATCGTCCTAATACTGGAATAGAAGTAGCAAGACATGTGAAGCTTGAAGAAAACAAGTTTCGCCTGCTCTAAAATTCTCTAACCCTAACCATTTGTTCCTAGGTAAAGATCGCATAAAAATCCGCACAGCATGCAACAGCTCTCACTATCAGGAGCTGCAGCAGTTTTCCCATTGTCAAGCTGGACATAATCGTTTCATCCATTCAAACAAGCCCATCAGTTTCCATGGCGATGACGAAATTGCCGCAATCAACTTAAAAAACAAGAAAAGTGTCCATTGAGAATCGATTCCTGAACTTGAGTTCAGTCGACAGAGAAGAAATTTCCAATAAAATCATGCCAACGCGCTTTTCTGAGCAATGACCAGTTTTACATAGGTTCTATGCGCTCTCGCAACTACCAAAATTTGTGAAAAATTCTAACTTATGCACTTCCAACCTAATTAAAATCGATTACCGAACTTGAGCGCATTATTAACAAATGTCATAGCTAATAGCTATCGCACGTTCACCTTGGTTTCGACGGCGAATCGGCGAGCTGGGCGTGGACACTGCAAAGATCGGCGGCGACTCGGAGTCGGCGAGATGGAAAAAGAAACAAGAGAGGCGGAGCTGGGTTGCGCAGGTGCGAGCGGAAGCAAATGATTGAAAGGGTCCGACGGCGGCGGCGAGAGTGCGACGGCGCTCTGCGAGCGAGAGCAAAGTAGAGAGACTGAGAAACAAGAGAGGAAGGCGGAGGTCAGAAGAGAAAGAGGATACGTTAAGAGTAAGACTATCTTGTCTAAATTAGTCCCTGGATTTTTGTAAATGTTCAATTAAGTCCCTCGCCTGTGCAATTGAATCCTTCAATTAAAATTATACACCGGAAATGCGGAGGTGACTGTTAAACACTGATGTGTCAGCTTATGTTCAATCTTACATGGCAATTAGCCAATTACAGTTACCAAAATATGTTTTCTAAATTTCTTCGAAAGAAAATTAAAATCTAGAAATTTGGAAAACAATTTTTCACGGCATAATTGCCAAATGAGATACCACATAACGTGATACTTCAGCATCTAATGGCCACTACATCATCATCATTTGTACTTTTAACGGAATGACCTACCTGAGCAAAATCGCTTGTCATATATATCTAAATTATTTGTATTTAATCTATACTAGCGAAAACGCATTTACGATGCATGTGTGACGAAACGAAAAAAACAACGGAAACTATTGACTTGTTGTATGACGGCATGTTCTGTGATGATCAATGTTCAGGAGACGTGATGACTTTTTAGGATTTGTTGGGCAGTGACATATTGTGCCATGACGACATATGCGATGGCTTATCATGTATAATGACATGGATGCATGGACCCTATCTTGATATAAATAATATCGAGGTTTAGATAATTAAAAGTTGATTTTATGAAAGTAACTATTGATGGTAAAAGTCATTAAAAGTTATAAATTATACTCATTGTGGCACATTCATTCCAAAATTTTAAAAATCAAATAGTTCATTCATTGTTGTTTTCCAAATGAGTTACTATATTTATATTTTAGAGAATCATGAAAGTAATAATTTGGAGATATCTATGTTTAATGGATTCTTCAAATTTAATCTATATTAAAATTAAACGAAAAAATGTGAATTGAGTCTCTTTTTGTCACAAAGTTAAATGAATTAACATTAAAATTCGGCCATATCAATGTGGCTTTGTTTTGTACACTTTTGAGAACTTGGGTGATTAAGATTTCTGAAAAATAGGAGGTCCTCTTACCTTTAATATAATATCATAGCATTACTAAGGTTCTTGCAAATGTTTTGCTAATGCTTAAGTTGCCTAAACAAAGACAGATGTTGCCTACTATTATACATTATTATGCAGGATAGTTTTACAGAAGCAAATGTCACGTGACTTGAATTTTGCCTACACCGATCTGTTAATCTTTGAAAAATCCTCGATGTGATAAGGAAGTGCATAAATTACGATTCATGTGAGTTTCAGATCTCGATTCATTTATTTATTTTTCTGGAGAGAGAGGAGAGTTAGAAAAATTATCAATTGTGCTTGGTATATATAAGTCCCATACAGGTGAGTCATTAGAACATTTATATTCTTTGTGATATCAACATGATCTAACAGATTGGATACTTTAGATTATTAATATCGATAGAAATAACTGATACGTTTTCTATAGAAAATATATTTATCTTCTATTGGTCCAAAGAACCGTAAGGACGGATAGAGAAAGTGACTTAGCAACTAATGTGGATCTCTCATTTTAGCCCCCAACTTCGAAACTACGGCTTCACACGATACATTATTGCCCACATTTCGAGCCCAATGCATATGATCCATTACATCATGTGGATATCACATGGCCTATGCATGATCTAATGGCTCACTTGTCCTGGCACTATATGTACCAATAGAGGCGTCAAACAGGTGGGTCGGGTCGGTCGGGTTTGGGTCGGGTCGAATATGGTCCGACCCATATTGACCCGTCTAACCCGTCTTGACCCATATTTAATGACCCATACCCGACCCGACCTACAACTGACCTATACCCGACCCGACCCGACCCATTTTGACCTATATTACCTCATTTAACCTATTTTAAGCACTTTACCTGTGTATATTACCTGGCTAAAAACTTCACACCAAATAAAAAAAGTAAATTAAACAATTAAAAAAATTAAAATTAAAAAAATTAAAAAATCTGTAAATTCAAATGCTTATAAATAAATAAAAAAAGACTGACTAAATACTTATAAATCAATCCAACCTATGTAGGGGAAAATGCTAAAATAAGACGGTAGCGATAAAACGAAACGAAACAAAACAATTGCAACCTCATTTGTAATTAATCCATATGGAATAAAAGATTGACTAGTTTCCCACATATATAATCTCTAGTTACAAGAGCAAGTTTCAGCCGAATACAAATTGAGAAGAGCTCCACGTCTCTCGAGTCTCTTAGACCTTCTTATATTAATGCTCCGGCCCTTTTCATCCATAGTTTTGTAATGACTCAAGCACAAATCGACCTAGGCCAAGCCCATGGAGGAGTAGTAAATGTTCATATTCGGAGTAATCATACAGGTCAAATCTTGCGTACATGTTCAACAGACCTTCAATACATGCAAAATTAAATTGGGAAAGGAAAAACAGATGGTCCTAGTGTCCCAAGCCCACTAGGATCAGTTTCAAGCTTCAAAAAAAGAAATCATGAAAGGAGGTTTTTAATGAATTTCTAGTGCAAAAGCAAGAATGGGATACATAAAGGTTGCAATATACTCAAATGCACAGGCATTTCTTGGCCTACAAAATCATAAGATTGCTAATGATCAACAAAGAAGAGGATGGACTTGTACAAGGATTACGCATCAACTGCAAATGATTACACTGAGCCTTATAAATGTAGGTAGAGTTTAACATGGGATCTTGAAATAGAAAACTATTTATAAGCAACAAATCTTACTTGCTAGGGGGTAGCCGGGCCCTAGTACTTCTGCACTCACAAATGGAAATCTTATCTCCGCATTGATACCAGTGCATATGCTTCACCTGAGAATAATCTAAATAAGACATAATGTCTGACTATTTGTTGAAGTGCACAAATCAGTGGAAAGCATAACTAAAATCCCCAGACCTACTCAATGAGTGCAGATTATAGTTTGTAACGATTTTCCAGCAAAAGTCTATGTGGCCACAGAAGAAAAATTGATAATAAATTGGTTAATGAGTTAAAAAAATGATAATAAATTGGTCAATGAGCTAAAATACAACCATTCACTCAAAGCAAAGTTTGCAGCAGAAAGAGCCATCACATGATGGGAAGCTAGTGATTGGGACTTCCATATAGATCCTACCATCCAGAATTTAACAAAGATTTAAAAACCCAAAAACTTTCTTGTTGCAAAAAAGTCCAAGGTCAATCCATCGTAGTATTCATTACAAGGACAAACACTTAAATACCATTAAGAGTCATTATCCTCCCCATTACAACCAATGATATGCAAGAGTCTTCGCTATGTGAAAAGTTTCTTCCTTTATCACCTGGATCAATAACTCCAATTTTGCAGATTGAAAATAGGATCCCATCATCATGTCCATGCCCTACTAAGATGGAAAACTTAAACATATTCTTGTGACTAAGGCTTTGAATAGCACCTCAAGCTTAGCAACTTACCCATTAGTCACTCATCATGTATCTTATAATATTTAATTGAACTGGCATCAACAAGTAATTATCTAGGAATAGCCAAGTACCAAACAATTGCAGGTATATTATTTCTAAGGAAATCTTCAATTGTGGTGAAAGCAGAAAATTGAAATATGACAGACAATATGTTGGACATTTCCGGGAGTGAAACTTGATGCTGACAGCAGAATTTATTGGATCAACCACAGTAAGTAAATTATCTGCTAAAGCATCTCCAACAAATACTACCATAACACCATTGCATAAAGTGATTAAGAGTAGTATTTGAAAATTCAGGAGGTATCGCGAAAATAAATTAGTGGATAGTAACGATGATGTTGAAAGTTTAAGTTGAAGGACATGCCATACAATCCAATGCACAGAGAGAGTGAAAACTAGCTCTACATCATCAACTGGAATTATTGTACGCTATCTTTCATCATACACTATCTTTCACAGCTATAACTGGGAATAAATTTCTGCAAGTAATCGGAAGGCAGAAAGGTTCCCAACCTGGTGTACCACAGCTGAGCTAAATTGCAGGTCCCGCAACACTATAGAAAGCACTTCCTTAATTTCTGCTTGAAACCAGAGAAATCAGAAAATTCAATTTGGAATCTGCTAGATTCCCTGGCAAAGAAAAACAGAAAAACAACCAAGAACCCATTCTCTAGATTCTGGATACATGCAGTCAATGCAAAAAAGCTAAACTTACAAGAAAACAACGCAAGCTGGTTGGAAAGGCATATAACTAACGACAAAGAATCCACTGAAGAATCTAGGTAAATACCTCTCCCATCAGCAACATGTCTAAGCTTACAGAATTTCACCCCAATAAATGGTATAACGCAGAACTCTTTAACGACTTAAGCTAAATCACATTCTAAACCCTAACGAACTACAACAATAGAAATCCTTGCATAGCATGGATGATTGAAGGGAGCAGAAGCACTTATAGGCTGGAAGTTGATCAGAGAAGTGAAGGACACTTGAAGTAGTAGCCAACTCACCTTTACTTTGTCTGGTCTGACCATTGCACCGTGAAGTGAAGGACACTTGAAGTAGCGTGTCCCTTTTACCCTGCAAGTTGCAGGCTGCAACAGAATGTTCAGCAAGAAGACGAATGCGCAGGGCCAGCCACAGGGAAAAAAACTTAATCATGTTAACACACGACCAGATCCCACCGAATTCAACCCACAGAAACTGACATATGATCTTCACAGGCATGAAAACGATTTGAATTCGATTTAAACAAAGCCTAAGCTGAGCAAACTGAGCAACCGATTCGTCGACTCTCGACAGATGAGATGGAGGTCATTTGGAACCAAAAAAAAAAAAATGGGGAAAACCCACGAATCGAAACGCGAAAATTACCTCGAATTGGAGAGAGACGGAACGAGAGAGAAGATTGCAAGCGATGGAGGCGGCGACGGAGGCGCGTGAGGGCTGCTTGTGTTTTGCGACTTGCGACTTGCAGCTGCAGGGCAAGAGATGCTTGCAAAAAACTGGGTTTGGTAAGTTCACGACTTGGACTTGCAAACCTTGGGTCGAAAATGGGTCGAAAGTGGGTTTTCTGTGTGGCCCATATTTGATCCATTTAATTTTATCTCAGCATTTTGAACACCTTTTTAGTGGCCCTTCAAAAGTTGGTGACCCATATAAGACCCATTTTATATATAAAAAATGGGTCAAATATGGGTCTATGACCCATATTGACGGCTCTACCAATGAGAAGTACAATCGGAGCACCCTGAGCATCATGGGCCAGAACGCGGCCATGGAAGCTTACCGTGAGATGCCGGTTGTCAGCGGGTCGGGTGCTTTCCAACTCGCCCATGGAATAGCAACGGTGAGGACCCATCAATTTAATGCCACCACCGGAGCCACCGTGGTAGACCATAATATAATAGCTATGCACTATTGATTCGCAAGAGGCCAACCCGTAGCTAATGTGATATACGAGCAATAATCGGACGGTTCATCAACCTTGCGCCCTTCCATATTTTGCTTGTATTGTGTGTGTGTGAATATATACAAGTCCACCTCCCATCCGTCGCTTGAGGATCCTTGTCAACTGCAAATCTAACAACAGATATTGATCAATGCGTGTGGTTAATGAAATTAAGCATTATAACGGTGAACATAGCTACTAAGGCTACGTATGGTAACCATTCTCATTCTCTGATTTTGTTCCCTGGAACAGAAAAGAATGAGAATCATGTTTGCTAACCCAAATAATTCTGATTCTGATTCTGTTCCCAGAATCAATTTTAGATAATCAGAATCAGTTTTAGAGCAAAATCCAGAACAAAAAAAAAAGTTGGTTCTGAAAAAAGAATAACTTTTCGCAATCACAAAACATAATGAAATCTCACATCTTTTACTTTTCCCTTTCAGTTTTCTCATCACTTTTCTCTCAATTTAATAAAAATAAAAATAAATTTTTAAAAAAAAAAATTGGAAATTTTTTTAAAAATCACAAAAAATTTAGAAATTTCCTAAAAATAGAAAAAGCTTAGATTATACTAGTTTGACCTCATTTTCATAAATTGGGGCCTAAGTAACTACATAGTTATTTGACTTAAATGAAAAAAAATTAGAAAGAGAAACAGTTTTTTGAAATATAAATTTTGTGTAGTTATCAAACGTGTTTCTGGTTCTTCAAAACTCATCCAGGAACAGAATAAAAAAAAGTCATTTTAAGAATATGTAAGAATATGTATACATAATTAGATATTGTCGCCATCACATGTAATGGGTCACATAAGTGAAACAGAGGTCGTGTCTGGCTTTTTTTCTACTTCAAAATAAGTGAAGAGGTCTACAGATAGTGATGAGTATAGTCTAGGTGGTCTGATGCTAAGTTGAAACTGGGAACTAAACCGGAGCCCTGATCCAAAAAAAACTTCCAACCAGGCACCAAACCAGCCCTATCTCCAGGTCCGAGAACTAAGCCACCCTTTTTTTTTTTTTTTTTATGAGAGGGAGAGAGCTTGAGTTTTAATTTCTAATTTAGGAAATGTAAGGTTAGTTTATTTTTCTAAGAAACAAAAAACTATGAAGAGAAGTGGTAAGGGTGCGGGTTGGGTGACGATTGCATTTTGTGCTTGTGAGCTTTTTATATTTTAAGTTAACTTGTTTATAGTTTTTATTTGTAACGAAAGTTGATGCCCAATTTCAAAACCGGTTCGGCATCAATTCTGTCGGGGAACTGATTCGAGAATGTCTATCAACTCTCAAGCTCAACTCAGACTTTGCCGAATGATCTAAAACAATACTTAGTTTTGCAAGCAATGACCAATTTCAGCTACAATTTGATTAGATTATTTTCCAAATTTGAAGACGTCGATTCTATGAGCTAATTGTTGATTTGCAAGAATAGTTATCGATTTCATGGTTTCTGATTGATTACAAATTGTCAACTTCAAGACTCCTAATCGCCTACCTAGTAACTAGAGGCTGCGCAAATCAATTTCCTTCGCTATTTGTTCATCTCCTAAGGTGACTATTCCGTTTCAAAGGCTGGCGCACGAAATTGAAGAGTATTTTCTTAGATACATTGCATCTACTCCTAATTCCATGCATTTGGTCCTAAATTATTAAATGTCTTAATTATTAGTTTTATGAGTCTTAAGTCCTAGATTTCATGAGTTTTCATTGTGGTATTGCTTTCAAAAGTCTTCGAATACTCCAAGAGTCATTTAGATTGCTACGATTCCAAGAGTCTCTTTCTTTTGTTTAGGAGAATCTCACTATAAATAGAAGTGTAATCTCATTTGTAAGGTAGAGAGACTACTTGAATATTGATGTATATTTGAGACATTCTACAAGTGAGCAAATTGCTATCCTAGTTCGTGATCTTTGGTTGGTGGATTCTTTTTTGGTGGTGAACCAATGAGTCCTTTATCTTTGGCTGGTGATTTTCCCTTAGGCCTTGGTGATGAACTTTTTCTTTCTTGAAAAACTTTATCCTTGGTGGGTGACTTGTCTTTTGAGTCTTAGTGGTGAACTTCATTATCTCCATCTTTAACCTTGACTGATGGCGCATCTTTTACACCTTAGTGGTGATCATCTCATCTATTATACATCCTATCATAATCGCTCAAAACACATTCTCCTCCTTGCACACGTATCAAAATCAATAGCCCAATTCAAAGCCGAATCAACATCAATTCTATCAAAGAACTAGTTCGTTCGGTTCGATTGCCAATTACAGTAAGTGGGTTCTAGGCTCAACCTTGAAATTGAATCAAACTTGATCAGTTCCTAGGCTTTCAACCCATGAATGGATCTCTAGGGAAGTGAAAGCAAACTGGCCTCAAACCAGATTGGCAAGCTCAGTTCCCAAGTTTACTAGGATCATTGCTCACTCCTAGTTACAAAGTGTAAAGTTTATCATTAGCTATGATGCACAGTTTTTCCCAATCTCCGTTGGACTTCGCTGAACACTCATGGATTGGATCGAATAGCACACCACAAGCCAGAAGCTTTTCCTAGGCTTGGCCTCAAGAAACCTTGATGGTTAACAAGGAATAAAGAGAAAAATGAGAGAAATTTGAGAGAAAATCTATCCCGGTAACAATAAATTTTGGGTGTGCTAATCGTAACACTTCTCCTCTATTTCGTTGTAATGAAAAAAGTTATAAAGAAGAATTAGGTAAATTTTTTTCTGTTGAAAATTTATCATTTAGTTATGGTGAAAGATTTGATTTTAATCAATTTATACAAAATACATGTGCTCCACAAGCAAAATGTGCTCCCAGAAATACACTTAAACACGAAATTTAAAATATTTATAAAAAAATTCATAAAATTTTTTATGAATTTTGATGGACATGTGCATATAGGTAGCAATATTTAAAGTGATCATTAACAAGTTAATTCTTATATGAATATAACATGTCATTGGATAGATAATGATTGGAATATTCAAAAAAGAGTAATTGAATTTGGAGTTTTTGATGATAGGCATACGACAAATAATATTTATAAATTAATTAGGCAAATTTTAGAAGAATATTATTTGCTTGATAATTTTTTTCAATTAGTTTTGATAATGTCGTGACAAATATCACTTCAATTGTTGAACTGAAAAGGATTTATAAACCTGCTTTTAGTAGACAATTTTTCATGTTAGATGTACTTGTCATGTTTTAAATTTATGTGTGCAAGATAGTCCAAAACTCTTGATATTTTTTCTCAATCCAATAAAAATAGTAATTCAATTTTTATAGAAATATCCCTAAATAATGAAAGAATGACTAAAATTTGGTAGAGCAAATGGAAAAAAAAAAATCAAAAAGATTTTCAAGAGATGCTCCAAATCATTGAAATTCTATTTGCGAGTTGTTTAATGAATCTTTTGAATCTAAAAATTTATTATGTGCATTTATTTCAGAATGGGATAATTGCAAAATTTTGTTTGATGTTTATTATCCTACTATGAATTAATTTAAACTCATAAGAGTGGGATAGTTGAAAATTTTTTTAGATATTTTAAAATTTTTTAATGATGCAACTTATACTTTATCCGATATTTATTATCCTACTATGCATTTATTTTTAATAGAATATATTAATATTTTTGGAGTTTTTGAATAAAATGAAAATGATGAGAATTTAGGTGATGCTATTAAAACAATGCGAACAAAATGACTACATTATTATGAAGAAATTTCTATTATTTATTTAGTTACTTGTGTTTTTAATCCACGTTGTAAATTAGATGATTTAGATAATTATTTGAATACGTATTATGAATGTTTATATTTAATTGATACAGTAAATATTAGAACTATACAAACAAGAGTTAAAAACGTAATAATAGAATTATATAATGAATTTTGTAAAACATATAATCTAGATGACAGTGAATATGAATCTTCTTAATCTAGTGACTTACAGAGTGGGAACATATGTAAAATTAGTAGATGGTACTAACTTCTGTTGCATAGACAAAAAAAAAAAGTAAAAGTGAGCAATAGAAAGTAATTCCGAAATAGAAAGCTATCTAATCATTTTTTTTTTTTAGTTTGATGAATCTTAAGACAGCACAAATTTCACAATATTAGATTGGTGAAAGAGACATTTCACCTAATACTCAATTCTTGCTCTGATTGCAAAGTAAATTGTAGCAATTTCTAGTTCAACAGTTGCAGTAGAACAAATATCTAGCCCTGAAGATAATATTTTGGATAAACGACGTTCAAGATTAACTCCCGATTCGGTGGAGTCTCAAGTTTGTGTTGATGATTGGATAAAGTCTCAATATAGACAACAAGAGATAGATTGTAATAATGAAATCGAATTCTTTAATGACGGAAATACCGCCACCTGTACATGAACGGATAACGACAATTGAAAATGAAGTAAGTATGGGTTATCAAAGATAAGAGAACTATATTTGCTTTGATTCTTCTATCTTCAAGAAGATATATAGGCGCTTAACGATAAATCATTAAGTTTAAGCGCCCTCCCCCTCTATTTTTTTCTCTACATTTAATTACATTCTTTATTTGATAATACATTATTTCATAATTTCATAATTCATTATTTTATTTTATTTTATTTCATAATTTATTATTTGATAATTTGATTATAATTTTATTTCAAATTCATCACAATTTAATTTTTAATCTCAAAAAACTTTTGACCAAAAAAAATAAACTAAAACCGGTTCAAAACAACCGCGGTTTGACAATTTGGAACCATCGATTCCGAACCAAAATCGCCACTTAAGGTTCCAGTTTCAATTCCTCCAAATTTTGAACCGGAATCGGCGGTTCCGAAACCGTAATCATCACTACCTCTAGTGTGCTTCTGCTCGCCAAGCAGGTTTGGTGAGAAACCTCATGGGCTACTTGCCGAGCTCAGTCGGGCATTTGCCCCGAGGCACGTAGGCCATGCTGCTTTGGGTCAGGAGTTCCTCCACATCGTTTCTTCATTGAACCCTTTGCTTTCTTCTATGCCGAGGCGAGGTGGGCACAAGCCCAATAAAACGGGCAAAAAATTTGGCTGCAACTAGGCTCATGGGAAGATGGAAGAAGTTGAAAGGCTCTCAATGGCGGTGGTGTACACATTTCTCCTTCGACGTCACAGATTCAACAAGAAACCAATAAACTCGAGAAGAATGGGGGCGTAAACGAAAAGCGATCTTGGAAAAAAGGGAAAGGTGGGTGGGGCATAAACAGGTCGACATGGTCTAGCAAATTAGTTGTCGAATCTCTTTCTAGGATTATAATTGAAATGTCAAGAAAACCCTTAGGAGGCCTTCCTAATTCCATGACACACAACTAAGGTTACGCCAGCACCCCACCCTGTATAAGTCAAAAGACTTTGACAAAGTCTCAAATACTAATAGCTAGAGACAAACTAAAAGAGATCTATTCATAAATAGCAGAGAGAAAAAGGGAAATATGGTCACTTCATCAACTGCTCTTCCCCATTCTCTACCCGCAACAGCATTGAGATCATTTTTCATTTCTCCGTAGACAGTCGGCAGCACCAATAAAGTTCACCTATATGACTAGAGGGATTGGAGCATAACCAAATAGCTAACATTCCTTAACAAGCTTTCAACAAATGCAGCAGTCATAGACCAGTTGCTAAACATCATCTCATACCGCACAACACGGCAATCACATCATATTCATCCCCCAACAACTTCCATAGCTAGAGCAGCGTTGCCGTACAACAGACCTCATTAAGTTACAGCAATACCCCCGACCAAAAACAAAAAAAGTCACAGTAATACCAAACCAACTTCAAACCAGGCCTCGTCATGTTTAAACTTTTCGGAATGAAACTTGTGATTAAGAATGAGAGAGCTACAGCGAATACCGATCCAAATGCTTCATCAGCAGTAGCCCCATTTTCAGGTGAAACGAAATTGAACAAGAGGTAATCCACTATGCTACAATACATCATTCCACAAGCAACAGAATCCAATGTTTTTGGTGTCATCTTCGGCTTGCTTATGCTTCAACGAATCTAATGATGCCGGGGAATAAAAATCTAAACTACCAGAGAAACACCAAGAGCTTTCAAAACCCTCCAGCCTTTTCAATTGCAGTAACGAGATTCAAATCATCTCATAACATGTCATCCAAATAACAGAAACAGCTGTAGAGAAGCTTGATTTCAGGCTAAGAGAAAAAAGGTGAATCAAAAGGTGAAGCAGAAAAATATTTTCAAGGGGGTGGTTCCTCAACATGAATGTCATTTCCAGAGAATAACTCTAACTGAAACACCATTAAAGAAGAGGGAGTGCTTGTGTCCAGTAGCTTCAAGGGAACAAAACTCACCATATGCCAAACTTCTAATGACAAAAACCTAGAATACTATGATCCACATGTCAAGAAGGAACTTTCCGGATTCAACAACAACAAAAACCAGATTCCAAGTTATTTTCTGTCACTGCATGCATCATGCAGTAAGTATGAACTATTTTTCATCATTGTCCAAGCTGCCATTGTAGAGGAAAATCCAGCAACTTCTTGAATAGTGGAATGAGGCCAAGCAGAACAATTTGAAGCTGTTCAGAGCTATTCACCCGAACACTGACCTGTCCTGCCCCTCTATTATTCAAATTTGCACGAGCGATCAGATTCGTAGACCGTCCGATGGGCAACTGAGATTGTATATTGCCACCAACAGCAAGATCCCCATGCCAATCCATGACGGAAAGGCCAAGAGTGAACAGAGAACGACCCAAAGGGTAATCTTTATCCCTCAAGGTGGCATCTAAGCTGCCTCCATAAGCAACATCACCACGAGAAGTTATAGCACCACCAGTCATAACGAAACGCAGCCATTTATTGACGATCAATTTGTCCTCAACTTTCAATCCAGCCGTTAAAGCATCATTCAAGAGAGTAAAGGACAATCCAGCAGTCGCCTTATTCTTCCTGAAATTACTAAACCTAGTCTCACTGCGAAGAGTATAAGCCAGGTCCTTCCCAACGGTCTGCATATCAAGTCCTAGTGAAGTTGATTTTCCCTCCCCATGTTTTAGCGAACTAGCTACCTCCATTTGGACATTCGCATCCTTCTTATCTTTTGAGACCTGGCCCGAAAAAGAGATAGGAATCTTGTCTTTAACAACAAACAATCGCTCTAAATTAATGCCTTCGTAACCAACATCATGATCCCAACCATGAGTATCAAGAACAGGCCTTACAAGCCACTGGGTAGAGTTATCAAGGTAACGATACCGGTGAGTAGGATTATCAGAATCAAATGATGCAGGTAAGGCCAAATCTGGCATGGGTACTGGTACAGATGCTGCCCCGCCACTTTCTTCTTCAGCATTTTCAACATATTCACTTGGCTGATCCTTGGCTGCAGCTGCCATCTTCTTCATCATCCTCCGTCGCCTTCTCTCCTCTTTTAACTGTTTCTTCATAAAAAGTTTCTCCCTATATTCTAACTCATCAAAATACGCCTTCTTCTGAGCCCTAGCAAGCTTTGCCACCTGGGCGTTTGTCAATCGCTTAAATGGCGGCAATTCGTCATATTCTGATTCATCATCAGAATCGGATGACTCGTCCAAGTCATCATCCATGCCATCATCATCACCATACTGCTCCTCAGGCAGCTTTGGCTGTGGCCTTGGCTGGAGAAGAGTTGAAAGAAGGAAAGGCAAAGGAGGGGCTCTTGACCTAGATGCAAAAGGCTTCCCAGGTGGACTATCTTGCAGCTTCAAAAGTGCGTTAGCCTCGGCTAAAATTTTTGAGGCGAAGGAAAGCAGTAGCAGATGAGGCTTCCAAACCTGACCATTCGGCAACACTCTCTGTCCAGCCCTATTTGTCCTGCATGCCGAGTGATTTTCCACCAAAGAAACAGGATTCATAAGCCGCATATCACCAGCTGCCTGACGAATCGCTTGCTGCACAACATGCGATCGTTGAGTGACAAACATGTCATAACTGGAAGCAGTACCGTTTGGCCCATCAGGTGGAGCTGATGCTGCATGTGTTAGAACCACAATTGCATTAAACCATATAGAGGGTCCAAATATCTCAGTAATTGTGCGCAAAAGCGGCATATCACCAAGATCCCTGCTTTGCATGTCCAAGCGGTCAAGATACAGCACGATATCAGGTGGAGTCTTCTTAATGAATCGCTTAATAGAGTGAAGGGTCTTCTCATTTTGGCGTTGATCCGTCAAAGAGGACAGAAGGCCTGGCGTGTCAATTATGCGCACCTTAATCCCCTGAACAGTTCCTACGACATCTTGAACTCTCTTAGTGCCCGTGTCAAAAGCATCAGTGCTGAATTTCACTTCATCAAATATTGAGTTGATTGTCGCACTTTTTCCCACACCTGTCTTCCCCAAGACCATAATAGTGCAAGAGAAATCAAGTGGTTCCTGCCCAGAAGCCTCAAGCTGCTCTGCCATTGCACTTGCACGATCAAAACTGAAGGCACCAACACGGCCCCCATTTCTTCCCCTAATCTGCTCTGCTAATCCCAGCCTGTACAAGACCTGCGCCACAACGACATTATGGGGAGTCTGCCCAAGTCGATGTGCAAGACGCAAGAATTTCACACGTATCATCTGGAGTTTTTCGCGGGTCTCATCATGATCGTCAGACTCCCCGTTAGCAGGTTCCTCAATATGCTGAGCCTGCGAATGAGATACAGCTCCATTAACACGCGGTTGCTGAGACACTCGAGGTGCAGGCTCCAGCAGAGGAGCAGCACGGCCAAGACCAGCAGGACGAGCAGGTACCGAAGCATGATTCATTGATCTTCCAGATGATGCAACTTCTTCTGCAGCCCGTATACCATTTTCCCTGATTACTTTTGTACCATCATCCCCACTATCTGAATCCTTCTTTACAAGCTTCTCTGCAAAAGTGTGATTGTGAAGATTTTCCTGGACTTTCTCAACAGGATTCTGAGTATGAGAAGTCACATCCTCTTTGTTAATTTCAATTGTTCCAGCCATAATTTGCTCATCCTTCTCAGACTTAAGTTTGTCTGAAGTAGTCAAGATTCCAGACTCACGAGTAGCTGACTTGTCTGAGGTAGACGAAGGTTTGTCAATTGAAGTTGGGTCCTGCTCAGAGTTTCCCTCCTGAAAGGATTCCTTTCCATTAGTAGCATCTTTCACCTCCTTTTTGAGGTCATTCTCATATCCTGTATCGATACCGGAAGAAGACTTGTTCACTTCTCTACCAGCATCACGATAGACTGAGTCAAAGCTAGCTGTCACAACTTCGGGTTCCACGTTCAGATGGACTTCATTTTCTGTAGCCAAAGTAGCATTCCCTTCATCCAGATTATCTGGATGATTAGCAGCTGGAGCAACTTCCAGATCCCTGTCACTGGTAAGTTTGCTTTCAGTTGCCACGTCAGCGTCTACTAATTCTTCCCACTGATCAGTTGCGTACAGAACCTCCTCACTAGAAGTTCGCTTCTGATCAGTGTCGAGTAGTCCTTCCACGCTCACATTGCCATTCTCGAATTCATCTTCGGTCACATTGTCAAGCTTTTCAAGAACTCCACCAAGCGTCGGAGCAGACTCATTTGCATCATTGCACATCTCTTCATCTACATGAAGCTCAGCTATCTCCTCCACAGCATCCTCCCCATTATTCATCAATCCATCATCTTCTTTGACCGGCACTTTCTCACGAGTCCCTCCCTCATCAACTCCATCTGCCACCACAAGAGCACCACCGATACTCTCCCCACCCAACAAACCCTCTACCTTCTCTTCAACATCCACCTCCTCAACTATCTCCTCGAGTTTCTCAATTTTTGCCGGTGTGCCAATTGCCTCCTCAAAATTTTCAACCTCATCCCCCGCACTAGCTTTCTCGTGAAAAACACCGCTACTTGGATCAACAGCCTCAATAGCGTCCGTATCAGGACCGGGAACACTGACCCCTGAAACCAGCTTCACTTCTTCCTCTTGCAAACCGTCTTGGGCACCCACCGCCTCCTCAAAAACCTCTTCTCCTTGACTGACCTTCAAATCATTCCCCACTGAATCGGCCCTCTCCTCCGTTCTCTCCTCCAAAACACTAGCCTCCGCATTGACTTGATCTTCAACGCACGGGACATCCACATCTCGGTCAGTATACTCCATTATCGATCCCCGTCAAGCCTCCCTCCCCAAGCCTAGATTCAGTAACACAAGAAAGAAACCATCTCAGGGAACGCGCAATCAACCCACACCAAAACAAAACAAATAGCCCATATCAACCAATCAGAAACAAGCCATTCACAAAAATCGAACCACAACAAGAAATCCCCATTTCACCCACCACACAAACACCGACGCACCCTCCACGGAAGAACACAGACAACGGAACTCATCCCAATTCCGCGCGACTCCATCTAACCTTCAACGCGCGTGGGAATGGTTTTTGCTAGGGTTTTACAAACAAGACGGAGCTACCGGAACGATGAAACCGAAGCAAGCAATAAGTCAAAATGGAAAAGCGGATAAGCAATCGGAATTGTAAAAAGCTCACCTGGTTTCGACGATTCTAGAGAGAGAGAGAGTAGTGTAGAGAGAGAAAAAGGTCTCTCCTTTGCGTGTGTGGCTCTGTTATTTTCAGTGAGATGAAATTGGAAGATTTTGGGGGAAATCAGGGATCTTCTTTCCTCGTTCTCTTTCGCTTCCTCTCTCTCTCGGTCAGTCGCTTCTCGTTTCCCCAATCTTTTTAACGCAAGGGCCCATCGACGGCTGAGACGGCCCTCGGCTCGATCGGACGGCGCGGAGCCCTTGCACTGGTACCATCGTGAAAGACGCCATGGCGTGATGACGTGGACTTGAGGGAAAATTGAGAGTCCCCACACTGCGGTTGAGAGCACGAGCACGTGAGGGGAGGGTTTGTCACGTGAGTCACGTGCTGGTGGCAGAGCAGAATGTAGGGACCGTGGAGTACATTAGAATCCATATTTTCGGAGAGTTATCGGGTCGGGTGGAGTCGAATCGATACTGTTTACGATTAAAGTTGGATGGTTAATTCAGCTTCAATGTCGATGTTGAGAAAGTGTTTTTAATAGCAATTGGACATCATTAGGAATTACATGAAATTGAAGTACAGCGCATGTCCAATTGGAGCTCGGGTATGAATTCAAATGGTGGGTAAATTCAAAAATTGACGGACATAATTATTTATCAGATTTCCGAGCATGCTCTTGAGTTCCATTCCAATAAAGTATTTTCAAAGTCGAGTTTCAATCGAGATGAACAGGGGCGGTTTGCGACTCGTGCACAGCTGACACAGGATTAATCCGACAAGCCCGTAAGCTGGACCGTTCAATTTTCCCTACCCCTAGGAAACGCCGGACTCGATTATAACCGTTGTTTGGATAGAGGACTCGGCTAACCCGATTTGCAAGCCGGGTTACGGTGGCATTTAGCTTCGCGAGTGTTCTGCAGCCGCTTCAGGAGTTCTCGAGTCGCAATCAGAAGACGTCGAACGGCACAACAAAGAGAGCGAGAGATCAATACTTGTGTTTTTGACTTTCATGAAATTGCAAAAGCATGCTAAATGCTTAAAAGTCATGTGCTCTGAGTACTTTAACTGCTAAATAAAGACGCTTCAAGAGCCATAATTTATACACACACAAAAGAAATATATCTTGTATTATGAATTAGCAACGAGCAACACCACCTTCCTAGTGCCTAGCTCACCTCAGAAAAATCTCTACACCATCTTCCAAAGAGAGAGAGAGAGAGAGAGAGAAGGCATCAATTGGCGTGTGCATCGACAAATCTCTGACCAGTCATGAAACCACCAAGTCACTACGCATCCAAATGCAAAAATCTACGAGAGGGGACGCTCTTGACGGGCGAGCTTGGAGTGGCGCTAATGGAGTTTTCCTAGGCGAGCACCACCGCCCACCGGCCCGCCCCCAACGGCCCACCATGTGGGGTTCGTCGTTCTTGGTTGCTTCGGCTTGTCTTGGAGAAATAATTTGCAAAAGACCAGCATCACCCACGTGAAAGATGTAGATCCGAGGAAGGATGACGCATTTGGATCGTTTCCCCATTTTGCCTTCTCCTTCGTTCTTGTGTTCTCGTTCGGCTGGTTTTTCCTTTCGGCTTGTTCCTCCCCCATGTCACATGGAGCGGGATGGATTGGAGACCGAAGAGACGGTGTTCCGTCGTTTCCGTTGAATTTGAAGCGGAGTAGAGGTATAATCGAGTCGAGAGGTATAATCAAGTCGAGATAAGTTAGCGGGGAATGATTAATTGAATGATATGATCAGGAAGTTGACGGGGTTTAGTCATGTTGAGTGTTCGAAATGATTTCTCTTTTTTTTTAAGGTAAGTTAACTTCGTCGTCCGAAATCAAATTGGCCTAAGTCCATACTTAAGCTTGAGTTCATGGCATTCACTGCAATTGGATGGGGATTTAGTTGGATTTCTTTAGTGGCAACCATGATAATGTGGCACTGTTAGGGCCACTTTTAAACGACAGCCGAGTAATTACCACCGTAAAAAGTAACCCGCTTTGACAATTTTTTTTGCAAATGCAAAAATCATTTAGTGGACTAGATTGTGAAAGCCCCCCATAACTGACTCGCTAACACCCCCGATCTATTTTAGATTTGGTTTGTTTTGGATATGTGACAAACTTTATTCTAGTTAATGATGCGGGTATCATCTTCCACCAAAATAAAATTATTTATTAAACATTTCTTCATGACAAAAAGAAGTTTTGATATTTAATTGAATGTATTTTTTCTATATCCTAATTTTCAATATAATATAGACTTTTTTTTTTTTTTTTTGGGTTTTTGCAAGTTTGGTGCCTTCCATGCTTTGCCAAAAGACCCAAGCAATGATTAGCTTTTTTATGACTATCTTCCGCAATGGGGGTCGAGCAGTAACCTAGCAAATGCAATCATACAAAAATATTCATTGGAATTCCACCAATTGCTTTTGTTAGCCAAACATCAATAGAGTGAGCAACATCTCCAAACACCTCCTTGTATCTGCTCTTCCTTATGTTCCATATATGCATAGGAATAGAGTAATCCGATGGAGAGCACGTGACTTTAGGGTTTGGAGTTTAAGATTCAGGTAACTTGTTATCGAAAACAATAATAAGTCTCTCGCCATACAAATTATGCATTTTGTTCTTCATCTCATCTCCCCGAAGGAATCATCCTGGATGTTCTTGGCCAAAAAGGATTGTATTTATCGAATCGATATGGTGTATTATTCTAAGCGAAATATCCTTGAAAGCAAATCGGTATTATTATACAAAACTCAATGTATTTTTTGTATATCCTATCTTTAACTCTTATCTCCCTGCCTTTTGCTTCATCTCTTTGCATGCACGAGAAATATAAAGGTAAAACGATACATTTTTTTTTGTAAAGCCGTGTAGTTTTGAAATCGATCATAAAACAAATAAGAGAAAAAAAAAAGGTCGTATTCTAATTTGTTGAAGAGACAATTTTGAGTTTTTGATTTAGCCATTTAGAAAAATGAATAGAATGATATTTGAAGAATATGACGTTGAAATAAGGATATCGATGTTCTCTCAAACAAAACCAAATGAATAATGGTGATGAAGCTAATAATATTCAAAATCCTCTTTTCCATTATTACTATATTTCGCGATACATTAATATAGCAAAACTTTGAGTGCAGAGTGCAGACATTTATATAACACATACATATATATATATGGAACGCAAAAAACCTGCTCACTTTTTCCTGAAAATAATTAGATGTTTCGATTACCTATGAGCCCATGATCTGAACCGCACAATCATGCAAGCCAGTGTGAAACCATGTGATCTTACGGCTAAGATTAACCGAGCTTATGAGCACTCGGATCTTGCAAGTATCGCTCTCTCTCTTCTTTTCCTTTCCCACTGCCCTGCTTTTGCTGACGTGGCGACATGGAATTGGCGGTATCGAAAGCACGCCCAAACTCCACGGCAGCAGGGCCCATGGCCGCCAGTCCGCCACCGCTCCCTCACCGAAAATCATCGTCTCAATCGTCCCCTTCCAGCGGCGATGCTCGCCGGGTCCAATCGCGTACCAGGGGCCGCCGCCGCCGCCGCCGCCGTTCAACATCTCCCGAGCAATATCTAGATGAAGAACCTTCGCCTTCTTTTTCACTTTCTCATTGGTTTCTCTCCCAATGCCCCGCCCTCTCTCTCCCAAACCTCTCAATCCCTTCCCGTCCCCTCCAAATCCAAGAAAACGACCCACCCGCGACCCGGGCCCTCCTTGCCTCGTCCGTTCCCTCCTTAGTCTCTGTTCTCGAGGCAACTGGCGGACGCCGTTGACTCCCTCCACCGGTTGGCCCTCAAGGGCGTTCGCTTGCCCTCCAAAGTCCTCGCCCACTTGATCCTCAATGCGGCACCGCCAGGACCCTCAAACAAGGGAAACACGTGTGACATCATGAAGCTTACTGGGCTGAAACGACCGTTTCTTTCCAACCATTTGATTGAGATGTGCTTGAGATCAGAAGACGCTGCGCGCAAGGTATTCGACAAAATGCCGGCTAAGAAACGTGTATTCGTGGAACAACACCCTCTCTGGGTATGCCAAGTTGGGTAGGATGAATTTGGCGAGGAGGCTGTTTGAGAAAATGCCGGTGAGGGATGTCGTGTCGTGGAATACCATGGTGATGGGGTATGTGCGGTGTGGGTACGGTGATGAGGCAGTGAGGCTGTATACAGAGTTGAGGAGGTCGGGAACTGAGTGCAGCGAGTTTAGTTTTGCAGGCATTCTGACTGTTTGTGTGAAGTTGAAAGATTTGTGCCTTAGGCAAGCAGATTCATGGGCAGGTCTTGGTTTCTGGCTACGCATCCAATGCAGTTATCGTCAGCACTGTGGTCGATGCGTATGCAAAGTGTGGGGAGATGAGTGACGCACGTAGAGCATTTGATGCATGCAAGTGAAAGATATTCTTGCTTGGACCACATTGGTCTCTGGATATGCCAAATGGGGCGACATGGAGGCTGCAATCGGAATATTTGATCAGATGCCCGAAAAGAACGCAGTTTCTTGGACTGCTTTAATTGCTGGATATGCTAGAAATGGTTTGGGTGATATCGCGCTTAAGTCATTCTCAGAAATGATGAAACTTCACCTCAAGCCTGACCAATTCACTTTCAGTAGCAGCCTGTGTGCTTGTGCTAGCATGGCCTCATTGAACCAGGGTAAACAAATCCATGGCTTCTTAATAAGGACTTACTTAAGCCCAATGCAATAGTTTCTGTTCTCTCATTGACATGTATTCCAAATGTGGTCTTCTGAGTTCTGCTAGGCTGGTTTTTGATCTCCCGGGCGATAAGAATAACGGTTTTGTGGAACACAATGATATCTGCCTTAGCGCAGCATGGCCAGGGTGAAGTTGCGATAGAGGTGTTTAATGACATGATCAGGTTGGGCATTAAGCCAGATAAGATCACTTTACTTGTCATTGTGAATGCTTGCAGTCATTCCGGTCTTCCGAAGGAAGGACTGCAGTTGTTTGATTCCATCACACTTGATCATGGAATTTCTCCAGATCAGGAACATTATGCATGCATGATTGATCTCTTGGGGCGAGCTGGTCTGTTCGACGAGGTTATTAACCAGATCCGTATGATGCCTTTTCCACCGGATGAGCACATATGGAATGCCTTGCTGGGTGCTTGTAAGATACACCGCAATTTGGCTCTAGGAAAAGAAGCAGCCGAACACCTTCTCGAGTTGCAACCGAGCTCTCCTGAAGCTTACATATTCCTTTCAAGCATCTATGCATCACTTGGGAAGTGGAAATTAGTAGAGGAAGTTAGAAAACTTATGCATGATCGATGTACAACGAAAGATCGAGCTGTCAGTTGGATAGAAACCAACAATAAGGTGCATTCTTTCTCCACTGCAGATGACTCGCATCCTTCGAAAGAAGAAATATATTTGATGTTGGATCAGATTGCTATCCAGATGGAAAAAGACAAGTTACGACTCGATACTCAATAGTCACTGTATGTAACATCAATCCTCAGACAGCACGGTGTCAATCAGGGATGATGATACGTTGCTTGGAAAGATCATCCTGTAATTTTTGTTCTCTTGAGCTAGGTCAGGGAAGATCATGCTCTGGTTGGAGATTATCAACCTGTAATTTTTTGTGCTCTCAACTTAGGTGAAGCCCTATAACACCAACATAGAGCTAGGGAGTTTTGACTAAACTTGTCTTATACTCGAGAATCAACAAAGTTTTGACGGGCTGCTGAAGACTTCTGTGCTTCAGGTCATCTTGAGTTACCTCCTTTCGTTATTGTCCTTGGAATAAGAAATGATGGGATTTCCTGGGTTTAGTTTTGAGAAATCCGGGCACCAAATTCCTTATGCAGTGTTTATGATCTTCTCTTTGTGTCGGTCCTCGACAACCATAACAGAAGTTATGACTTTCCCCGAGTAATGAACGTTCTTCTTGTAAATGAGATGGGAGGGAAACTTTGTACTTTGAATTTCCAATCGAGATGCCGAAAAGAAAGGTTTCCCTCCTGCCTACTTGGACTTGAATCATGGCTAACAGCTTTGAATGTAAAAAACATAAATTGAATACTCAATTAATTTGACATTAGAAATTTTTAAAAATATTGTTACGGACAAAGTTCATGATCTTTAGTTTCTCCAACTACAGCTCCTTCATCCTACCTCATACTTTAATTTAATTAATAATTAAAGATAGTAGCTATGTGTATATAAGCCAAAGTGCCATTTGCCTCACTTTCTATTTTTCAAAATTACCTTTGCATCAAATGGTAAGATTACCCATTACGTTTTCTTTATAAGTAATCACAAATTCTTTAAAAGTTATTCTTTGCTCCTCTTGCTTAACCTGCTCACAATCGTGCACGTGCTATAACACCATTATGAGTAAATGTGATTGGTTCTCGATCCGGTCAGTTTCACTTCAAGAACTAGGAACCGGACCAATAGTCTTGAGAACCGGACCGGACCGAACCGACTGGTCCGATCTGGTTCCCAAATGGTTCTATTGGACTGGAAACATGCCCAAAAAAGGGAAGCTATAACTTTGTGCACACAATTTCAACCAAAAAACTCATGCACACAATTATATAAATGAAGCACTTTATATGCATATATCCATTGCCAGAGGGAGATGAGGGAGAAATTTTTGGGTGTCTTGCAAGTTCTAGAGGGTGATGCGCGTTGACACACCAATGAAGGCTCCACATATAAGTACTTCATTAAAGAAAAGGGAGTTTGTCCACGCTAGGAATTCATGCACGGACAAATGCAGAAGTAAATGGGAATTGTAGAAGAAAGAACAAACCATAAACTTAGATTTAGGGTTACTTTTATTATAAACAAAAATGACTGGTCCGGTCTAGTCCTAGGCCCCTAGAATAGGGAATCGGACCGCTCGACCATTGGTTTTAATTTCAAGAATCGTGAACCGGACCTCTAGCCTCTAGAATCGAGAATCGGAGCATCGGTCCCGATCCGATCAGTCCAATTTGCTCACCCATAATTATAAGTGCATTTGGAAAGGGCTTTCTCAAGGGTCCAAAAGTCCCTTGGGTCAAAATATAGTGCAAAAGCCCAAGGCCGGTAGGAGGCTGTCTTTGTCTTGACTTTGTTGCCCTAAAAAATTTATGAAAATTCCACCTTTAGCCTTTTTGTAAATACAAATCCTAGATCTATTCGCCGCTCGCATCTCTGGTCACCTCTCTCTTTACTCAATAGCCGCTTGCTTCCCTCGTGCTCGCTTCTCTCTCGGTGGCCTCTCTCTTCGCTCAGAACACAGTTGCTTGCCTCCCTTGTGCTATCCTCTCTCTTCGCTCAGAACCCAGTTGCTCATCTAACCTAGAATCCAGGTTCTTTCGCTTTGATTCTTTTTCGTTGTACTTTTTCTATTTGTGATTCTCAAGTGCATGGTGATTTCGTGGACGGCACTTTCGATGTTGTGCCTGATTGAGAATATTGCTGGTTGATGTTGTAAAATGGAGGATTGCCTTAGCTGAACTGTCGGGATGATCAGTTGAATTGGAGAACCAAAATTATCGTACTTTGTCTGCCTCTGGTGCATGTGTTTCGTGTAATCCGCGGTATTCCAGCTATCTTAGATTGACTGCTCTTAGTTTTACTCTGTTTTGACGACTTTGTGACATCTTGGTGCAAAGATGTTTAACATGCTGCGCTTGCATTTGCCAAAAGCCTTTAGGGTATTGCCTTTTTCTGCAAGCCTGAGTTAATGAATTGTGGAGACCGTGCATTGTTTGATGCTAGTTCCTTTATTATTATTATTATTTTTTATTAAAGCGAGCGGATCGTATTCATTTCTCTTTCTTTTGTAGGTCAAAATTGCGTTAATGCAATGACGGGTGTCTCTACAAGGCATGTAAATTTGCATATTCACGTCTAGCTTGATCATTTGTGTCATTTTTCCTTCGTTTTCTCTTTGTCCAGTGATCAATGCATAGAAAAGATTCAAAAGACGGAGATTGATCCAAGTATTCAAAGCAAAGCACATAGTGCAAAAACGGGTACGCAGTACACACCTAATTTTCGTTTAGGATTTTGACCAAGTTTTGACCAAAAGTCAACCTCATACAACATATTGATTACAGTTTATAACGGGGCCGTGCTCTTGCTCTGCGAGAATTTTCCAACCATGACTAATTTTACCAAATCAGATGGTTGGATCGCTCGACATCACAACTTTTAATTGGGACCATCTAATCTCGAGGGAATTGGAAAAATTACGATTTTCGATGTATCAGATGATGAGATCGGAATTTGATCATGAGTTTTTCGAGACCCTGAAACTCACTGTGATTCGTGTTTTCTCGACAGAAATATCGTATATTTTTTTCATCATGATCATCCATTCTACCCCCATTTTTGGAAATCCATGGTCCCCACACCTTTTCAGCAACTAGCCACATTTCCGGAAAGTTCAAGAACTGGATCGATCGGATGTCCAACTGAAAAGTGACGATTAAATGAAGCTTAATCAATATTTTAGTAAAAAGGGCTTTAAAAAAATTTGTCATAAAATGATGACTTGGCATTAGTCGCTCAGTCAGCCGCCGCCACATGTCATTTGCAACATTGGCCCGGGGCGGCGGAGGGCTTGCGCAAGGACACACAGGCCCGGGCCGCGGCCGGGCCAGTCATTCGTTGGGCCTCACGTGACCAGCGCATGACTGGGCTACCTGGGTTTTGGGCCCATTAGACATAATTCGTTTTACCTCATGGCATGCACATTTCCCTCATGGCGTGCATCATTCTCCTTTGGAGGCTATATTTTCTTTTAAATGAGCTTCAAATTTCACATTTTGTTGGAAGGTTGATTCCTCTCTTGCTCATTCTTATTGGAACGTATTACTAATTTGTTTTCTCTTGATTCCCGAAGGGGATCCCAATGAGCGACGAAGCGGAGCGCGAGGAAGGCCCGGGGTGTCAATGGGTGAGGTTAGGTTTCCATGATACCCGACCCAAGACACTGTAGATATATAACTCAAAGCGGTTGGGTCGGTGCGGGTCGGGTTTCTTTTTTTATTTACTATGTGCAAAACCTCATCTTCCACACAAACAAGATGGGAAATGGCATATGAATTTAGCTACTGGATTGCGTATGGAATCAATTAAACTCACCGTTCGTCAAATAAATAGAAAAATAGGTGTTCAAAATTGAAGTACATAATATTATGTGCTGCAATTTTTTAATCTGAAAATGAAAATAAGGAATCATTTCACAATAGACGGAGCACGGATCATGGAGTGTTGTTGTATCATTTTGACAATATAATTGGTTGGATTTTAATTTCTCTAACCAATCAAGTAAGTCATTCTTTACAGACTTAAAACAACCAATTAAGTCGTGTGTAAATATATATCATTAAATGCATGTAATGTGGTCATCAACGTGGATGAATTTTCTAAATTTGCCTGCTTATGCTTAATCTCAACATCAATTTTCTTTCAATAACAAAATAAGTGTATTTTAAGTTTTCAATTTGACAAATCAATTTTCTAAATTTGCCAATTTTTATACCTGAATTGAAACTTGACCCGATTTGAAATTGCATTTGTATTTGAGATTATTTCGCAAAATGAAAATCGTGAATTTGAATGCTTTGCGTGCTGCTAGAATATGACTGAAGTTGATTTGAAATGTCGATTGCTGTCATATAAAGATGAATAACATGTTGATAAATTGTGTACATTGATAACAAGAATAGAGGACGTGGATGCATAAATAGGTAAAATGCATGACGTTCTAACTCACATGGTGCCTTCTAACTATATGCCGATTTCTTATTGCTCGTGGTCTTGATAGAATTTTCATAAAATAGATTGCATGTTATTTAGGCTGATGTGACAATATCGTATGCTGCTTTGAAATTGCATGTTGTTGGATAATAATGCACGCTGAGATTGAACATTAATGGTGCGTTTGTTTTAAAGGGAACTCAAAACTTGGAATATATTTTTCAAAAATTGATTCGGTACGTCGGTTAAGAAAATTAGTCAATGAAAAGAATTTCACTATCGACAACAATTTATATCTAAATATTTTTTTGTAGGTGATGAAAGTATTTTCATTCATTCTTTTAAGCAACACAAGCAATTATTTTTCGAAAAAATATTTTTCAAAATTTAAGTTTTTTTGTTAAACAAACGCACTCTCAAATATCGGGATTGGATTTGTCTCCAATCATTAGTAGTACACTTGAGCTGCATTCGGTCGTCTAGACTTTTAATCAAGATAGGATTGAATATGATAGGACAAGAAATATAAGGATTTTGTCATATTTCATCTATTGTTTGGTAAACTATAGATATAACATCGGATGAGTAGAGGTAAGGTGCCACGAAGATCGACTATGTTTTACTGAAACATCAAAAGCTTTAGAAATTATTCAGTAATGAATCTTGGTGAGTGAGTTATTAATGAGCAAATGTTTGTGCCATCTAAATTCGAGCATGACATCGATCGAGCAGACCTAGTAAAATTATACGTCTTGATTTGGAGTCGAATCCTTTGAAAATGACCTGTTGGCCTTATTTGTTCTCTTGTCGAGTGAGTAAACAAGTGTTGAATAATAAAATTATTTAGTCTTTTTTTACAAATTGAAGATACACTCATATGGGTCGTCCAAGACAGTTATCTTGAAAGTCAATGATCAAACTCGAGTTTTTCATAACATGTTGATACCTTTTTCAAATGCCAAAAAATTTCAAACGATTAAAGAATGAGGAACATGATCATATCATGCGAAACTATCAATAAAAGAACGAGGTTATAGAGATACCCGACTTTGCCCACGGAGACTCCACCCTGACATCACCGGAGAGGAGGCCACATTTGACTGTTGCTGTCACCGGAGAGGCGGCCCCCCTACCAGCCCGGCCCGGCCTAGCGAATAGGTGGCTCAACACGGAGGAGAGGTGATGGTTGTGGAAAAAACTTGATTCTCTTCGTGTCTTTATCTTATCTTAGATAGCTATCAAATATAGAATATGATAAAATATATCATATCCTAACTTATATCTTGATGACCAGACGTAACCTAACCTTGATTTATGGATTGGATAATGGATCGATGCCCGTTCGATTATATGCTTCTTGGGTGGACTGGATGCATCCCATTGCCTTGATATATACGAGGTGTGTGTCCTTTTTATAATGTTGGACTGGATGAGTCCCCGCTGTCTTGATGCACACGAGATGTGTTGTCTGTTTACATGTTGGATTGGATTCGTCCTCGCCGTCTTGATTCACACGAGGCGCGTAGTGCGTTTACGACAAAATTATCAAAAAAAAATAAAGAAATTTATTGTATTTATGCCGCTTTGATCAAAGACCTTAACAAAATTTGATCAATTTAGTCCTTAACATTTTGATGATTTGCCAATTTACTAATTTCGGTCAATTTTGAGTGAAAAACACTAACATGGACATCGGCGATGGACGCCGGTAGTGCCATGTAAAATGATCGACGCTGACGCGAGTAATTTTTTAAAATTTTATAATGTATTTTCTTGCATTTTTATTTATTTTCTCTATTCATTTTCTTTTTTTCTCTTTTTCAAGTCTGGCAAGGGCTGGCCAACCCTCATTGGTAGAGGGCAAAGGTCTTGGCCCTTGCCTAACGGCTGGCAAGGGACATAGGCCCTGAACTGTGACAGATGAGGGTCGATGGTCTAAAATAAAAAAAAAAATAAAAAGAAAAAGGAAAAAAAGGAAAAGGAAAATAGAGAAGAAAAGAACAACAGATTATAAAAAAAATTAGAAATTTTTAAAGAAAATTATAGAAATTGTTTATGTCAGCGCCGATCATGTCATGTAGGACGACTGATATCCACATCGGTGATTAACCAACCTTGGGAGGAGAAGACTATAGGCGATGTACCGTGGGTGAGGGTTTCTCGAAATGTCTTTAGTTTGCTTTCTATATCTGTTCATTTTCGATTTCGAAAGCAAAACTCTTTCCTCTCTTACGAAAACTCGAGGGGGTCATTGTCCCGCTGGAGCGCGATGGGGATCGATCGGCGAGGCGCTACACAACACTATCCATAAAAGCAAATCACCTTCTTGGAGTGATTTTTCACTTTTGTGAAACGAAGGACCCAAGACCAAGGAAGAAAAAATTAACCTCTAAAAACCGGGGAGCCTACTGTACATCTCCAAACAAAACATAAGCGAACTCCTTTGGCCGATACCTTTGCTCTCGAAATAGAAATCGCACGCCTATCGGTCAAAAAAAAAAATCTGTCCAAAAATCGCACGCCTAACCTAAAAAAGGGTTAAAAAAAAAATAAAAATCGCATATCGGTAAAAAAAAAAAAAAAAAATAAAAATATAAAAAAAAAAAAAAAAAAAACAAAAACAAAATCAAAAAAAAAAAAAAAAAAAAAAAAAAAAATAAAAAAATTAAAAAAAAATAAAAAAAACGAGGGTAAAAAAAAAAAAAAAAAAAAAGAAATTAAAAAAAAAAAAAAAAAAAAGCACAAAACAAAAAAAATACCAAAAATAAACAAAAAAAAAACGAGGTAAAAACAGAGGAGGTGGGGACGAGACAGAGGCGCGGGAGGGAAAGAAATTGTACAGGACAATAGAGAAAACAAGGCGGCCAGAAGGGGGAGCGGAAACAGCAGGCGGGGAACACCCGATCAAGGGACAAACAGAGACGGGGAAACAAAAAACAAAACAAAAAAAGAAATCAAGGGGACAAAGAACCACACAAACGTCGAAAAAAAATAAAACGCTGAAAAAAAAAAAAGAAAGGAAAAAAACACAGAAAAAACAGAAACAAACAATAAAGATAAACACTAAAAAAACATAAAATCAAAAAAAAACAACCCAAAAATAATACCAACACAACAAAAAAAAAAAAACAAAAAAATACACAACACATGCTTACAAAAAAAATTAAAAAAAATAAACAAAACCAATAAAAAAAAATTAAAAACAAACTACAAAAAAAAGACATAACAAAAAAAAACCAACTCTCGTACCCCACAAAAAAAACAAACACAAAAAAAAACAACAAACAAATTAAAAAAAACAGAACAATTAAAGCGAACCAAACAAATAAAAAAAAAACAAAAAACTTCAAACAAAAAAAACAAAATTACTAAAAAAAACACACCAAAATAAAAATAACAATAACGCATTAACCCCCCCAAAAACAACCCAACACAAAAACAATTATATAAACAAGCCAAATAAAAAACAAACTGTAACATCACACGACAACAAAAACAAACCAAAACAGACACACTCACACACACCACACTCCACAAAAAAAAAAACATAAACAAACTCGAACCACAAGAAAAAAAAATAGAACACAAAACTAAAAACAAAAACACACCCACAAACACAAAAAACAACAAAAAATAACGAAATACCACAAAACCCCCACAAACACTATACCCCACACTCAACATCAACACAACCAACAAAAAACCAAACTAAAAACTAACCACCAAACAAAGAACTTGTTACACAAAAAAACAACACACCACAACCAACAAAACACCCAAACCCACGCCCCAACCCCCCTTCAAACAAAAACCACAACCCCCCCGAACAAAAATCATCAAAACAACAAAAACAACCAAATCCACACAAACAACAACAATATATAACCACCCAACCAAAACATAACAAAAATAAACGCACAACCCCCAACGCGGCGGCGCACACCAACCCCTCCTTTTCCCCTCTCCCTCCCCCCCCCCCTCCCCCTCCCCCCCCTCTTCCCCTCTCCTTTCATAGCGAGAGCCTTCCAATCATCCAAAAAAACCCCTATTTAAAAATTCCTCCCATCGCGTCCCTCCCCCCCCTCCCTTCCTTCCTTCCCCCCCCCATCCCCTCTTTCCCCCCCCTCCCCTCGCCTTTTAACACCCATACCCAACAACAAGCCACTCACTACCACCCACACCCCGCACCCCCCACAACCCACCACATCAACCCAACTCTCCCTCCCCCAATACACAACACAAACAAAACAAAACACCGCTCACAAAAACAAACCCACCACCCACCAATACAAACCACCCCCACCCCCCCTCCCACCACCTCCCCCGCCGGCCCACCCCCCCCACCCAGGGACACCCCACCACCAAACCCCAACATCCACCAACATCCCCCCACAAAAAAACCCACCACAACACCACCCACATCCCCCCCCTTTAAACCCCCCACCCTCCCCCCCGCCCCCCTCCACCAACCCCCACCCATACCAACCCCCACCCTCCCCTACCCACACCACCCCAACCCACACCACCCACCCCCTTACCCCCTCCAAACCCCCCAAAACACCCCCAACACGCCCCCCCCCCCCCCCCACCCGCCACCCCCCCGGGCGGAAACAAAACACCAACACTTGCCAAATTCAATCCCACCATCCTCCACAATCCTTATCAACCTCCACATACACACCCCCCACCCCCACACCCCCCCCCTCCCCACACCACCCACCCACAATAACACCAACCCAACCCTCAATTTCAACACCACCCCCACCCCCCCCTACCAACAACACCACAAACAAAAAACAAACAACCACCGACGCAACCACATCAAAGATTCACAAGCGCCCATCGGCCCACACCACCCCCCACACCACAAACAAAACCACACAAATTACACCAAGACCCCCCCCCCCTCCCTTAACCCACTTACCCAAACACCACCACCCACAAACAACCCCCCCACCACCACCACCCCCACCTGCCCACCCCCACCCCCCCAACACATCCCAACACCTTAACCACACACCACCCCCTACCCCCACACAACCATAACTTTACACCACCACCCCACACCCCCCGCCCCCCACCCCCCCCCCCACCCCCCACCCTAACCCCCCCCCCCTCCCCCATACTAAAAACACAACTTTACCTCCACAAACCCACCCTCCTTTCACAACCCCCCCACCCCCCTACCCCCTTCCCCCCCAACCCCCCACCCCCCCCACCCCCCCCCCCACCCCCACCCACAGAACGACCCCCCCCCTCCCACCCACAGCCCCCCCCCCCCCAAACACCCCCCAAAACCCCCCCCTATTGCTCCACGCACCCCCTCCCCACCCCCCCCACTCACCAACCCCTTTCAACACCCGGCCCCCCACCACACACCGCACCACACTCCCTTAACCCATCCCCCCGGCCCTCCCCCAACCTTCCCCCCCCCCACTCCCCCCCCCCCCCCCGCCCACCCACCCAACTCCCCCCCCCCCCAACACAAAAAATGTGCCAAAGGCAGGAAAACACAACCCCACCGTATACCCCCCCACAACCCACCCCCCCCAAACACCCCCCCCCCCCTCCCCCCCCGCCCACCACACGACCACACGCGAATTCAATGTCCACACCCCCCCCACACGACCCTCTCTCTCCCGTGCACACAAACCCCCAACACGAAGCAACCCACCCATACCCACCATTACCAACCCCCCCCCACCAACCCCCACCCCCCACCCCCACCCCACCAATCCCCCCCCTTCCCACCCCCCACCACCCGCCATCACCCCACCCTTCCCCCCCACCCCCATCCCCCCACTACCAAACACCCCCTACCCCCCCCCCCCCCCCCGCACCCCCCACCCCCCCCCCCCGCCACTCCCACCCCCCTGACCCCCCCCCACACCCACAACAACACGTTCCCTCCTTCCCCTCAACCCCTTCGCCCCCCCACAACCCACCCCCCCCCCCCCCCCCCACCCCCCCCCCCACCCCCCCCCGCCCCCCCACCCCAACCACCATACCAAAGCCCCCCCCCCCCACTCCCCTCCCCCACTCAACCCCCCCCCCACCCCCAATTACAACCCACACCCCCCCCCCCCCCCCATCCTATTCAACCCCTCCCCTCCCCACCCCCCCCGCCCCCCCACCCCACCCACCACCAACAACCCCCCCCCCCCACCCCCCCCAACCCACCCCCCCCCCACCACCCCCCACCTCACCCCCCCCCCCACCCCCCATCCCCCCCCCCCCCTCCCCCCACCGCCCCCTCCCCCCCGCCCCACCTCCCCTCTCCCCCCCCTTCCCCCCCCCCCCTCTCCCCCCACCCCCCACTCCCCCCCCTACCGCCCCAACACCCCCCCCACCTTCCCCTTCTTCCTCCCCAACACCCCCCCCTCCCCCGCCGCAACCCACCCCCAACCCCCCCCCCCCCCCCCCACCCCTCACCCTACCCCACCCCCCACCCCCACCACCCCCAATTCCCCCACCACCCCCCCCCCCCCCCCCCCCCCCCCCCAACCCTTTCCCCCCCCCCACACCCCCCCCCCCCCCCCCCCTTTCACCCCCCCCCCCCCCCCCTCCACCCCCCGCCCATCCATTCCCCCCCCCACTCCCTTACCCCCCCCCCCCCCCACCACCAACCCCCCCACTTCCCCCACCCCCCACAATTCTCTTTCCCCCATCCTTCTCTCTCTCCCCCCTCCTTCCGCTCCTTCCTTCTCCTTCCGTTACTCCCCCCCCTCCCCCGCCCTCAAAAGGAAAAGAAAACCCTAGGGGGGAGGGGGGGGGGGGGTTCTTTAAAAAAAACCCCCACTAATAAAAAAACAAACACCAAAAAAAATTAAAAAAAATACCCACAACCCCCATCACACCTAAAACCAAAACAAATAACAAAAACAAAACCCACCCCCCCCCACCATCCCCCCCCCCCGCCCCCCCCACCCAAACCCCCAAATCACCCAAACCTACAAACACCCCCCCCCCCCCCACACCCCCCCCCACAACCCAACCCCCCCCCCCACCCCCCCCACCCCCCTCTCTCCCCCCCTTCCCCCACCCCCCCCTCCCCCCCCACAAACCCCACCACATCACCCCCCCCTTAACCCCCCTACCCTACCCCCAACCCACCCCCCCAACCCCCCCTCCCCACCCCCCCCCCTCCAACCCCCTCCCCCCTCCACCCCCCCCACACCCACCCCCCCCCTCCCCCCCCCCCCCCCCCCCCACCCCCCCCCCCCCCCACCCCACCCCACCGCCCCCCCCCAACCACCCCCCTCCCCCCCCCCCCCACCCCCCCCTCCCCCCCTCCCACTCCCCCCCCCCTACTTAACTCCCCCCCTTCCACCCAACCCCCACCCCCTCCCCCCGCCCCCCCCCGCCCCACTCCCTCCCCCCCCCCCCCCCCCCCCCCCCCTCCCCCTCCCCCCCCCCCCCCCCCTCCCCCCCCCCCCTTTCCCCCCCCCCCCCCCCCGATCCTTCCTTCCCCCCCCCCCCCACCCCCCCCCCCCCCCTCCCTCCCCCCGGCTCCCCCCCCCCCTCCCCCCCCCCCACCACCCCTCCCCCACCCCCCCCCCCCTCCCCCTTCCCCCCCACCCTCCCTTCCCCCCCCCCTCACCCCTCCCCCTTTCGCTCTTCCCCCCCCCCCCAAGAAAGCCCCTCCATTAAAAAAATAAAAAAAAAAAAAAAAAAAACAAAAAAAAAAAAAAAAATTACAAAAAAAAAAAAATAAAAAAAAAAAAAAAAACAACAAAAAAAAAAAAAAATAACCTAACAAAAAAAAAAAAAAATCAAAAAAAAATAGATAAAAAAATAAAAAAAACCAACAACAAAAAAAAAAAAAAAAAACAAAAACACTTTTACCAACCACAAAACAAAAACAAAAAAGAAAAAAAACAATAAACACTTAAAAAAAATTAACCTATAAAATAAAGGAACACAAAAATTAATACAAACAAAAAAAAAAAGATAAAAAAATAAAAAAAAAAAAAAAAAAACAAAACACAACTACAAACAAAAAAAAAACAACAACAAAAATTAAAAAAACACAAAAAACAAAAAATTCTCCCCCCCCTCCCCCCCCTCCCCCCCCCCGGTTCTCGTCCCGTTACAAACAAAACCAAAAAAAAAAAAAAAAAAGCACAAACAAAAAAAGAAAAAAAAACTAAATTAAAAAACGATAAACAAACCAACAATCAAACACATAAAACAATAACCACCTATAAAAGAAAAACAACATTACAAAAAATACAAAAAAAAAAAAAAAAATACAAGCAAAAACACAAAAAACAAAAAAAAAAACAACAATAACAAAAACAACAAATTAACACAACACAAAAAAAAAAAACAAAACAAAAAACAAAAAAACAAACCAAAAAAATAGAAAAAATAACACAACACCCAAAAAAAAAAACACAAAAAAAAACAAAAAAACAAAAAAAAAAAAAAAAACCCACAAAAACACACACAACCCAAAACACAAAACACACCAAAAAAAAAAAAAAAAAAAAAACAAAATAAAAAAAAACAATTAACACCAAACTTAAACAAAAATTTACAAACAAAAAAAAACAAATTACCCATTCTAAAAAAAACTCCAAAAAAAAATCAATAAAAAAAAAAACAAGAGCCAAACATAAAAACAACCAAACTCTTTCAACCCTTAAACAATAACCCCCTCCTTCACGCCCACACCCATAAAAAAACAAAATTAAAACACACCAAAAAAACACAAACCAAACCAAAACATACCATTACCCACTTCCCACATCAAACACACATTACAATTCATTCAAATTGCCAAAAATTTATATAAATAACTAAACCCACACACAACAAAACCCACAACAAACAATTCAAAAAAAAAACCAACTTATAATACTACCATAATCAATAACAAACATTCCCCACCAAACACCACCCAACAAAAATAACCAAAAAAAAAAAAAAAACCCCCAAACACTAAAAAAAAAACACACCCCCCATTCAGCCTACCACAAAAAAAAAAAACGACAACCTTAAATAATATTCACATATACCCAAAAACACAACAAAAACAACCCAATACCATCCCCAAAATT
>JAGVVM010001874.1:0-11880 GCA_019149425.1 Psidium friedrichsthalianum
TTTCACAGACAGTTTTGGCCATAGCGCGGTATTCTGCTTCTGCTGAGGACAAGATACTGTTGTTTGCTTTTTGGTCTTCCAAGAGATCAGGGAATTCCCAATTTTTATGCAGAAACCAGTGACAGATCTTCTAGTCATGGGACAAGTCGCATAATCAGTGTCACAGAAAGCCTCATCTTCATGTTGCAATCTCGAGACAGGAAAATTCCAAGTCCCGGACACCCTTTAAGATATCTCACTACTTTCAATGCTGCGTTCATGTGAGATTGCTTTGGTTGGTGCATGAATTGGCTTAATATCTGAACTGCGTAACATATGTCAGGTCTTGTCATAGTGAGATATATCAACTTTCCTACAAGTCTTTGATATCCTGATGGGTCCTCCAGCAGTGGATCTTCAACAGATGCGGAAGTCCCTTGATCAAACTCATAAGTAGTCAGCTTGGTATTTTGTTCTATGGGAATGACGGCAGGTTTGCATCCTGACAGGCCGGCTTCAGAAACAATCTCCAATGCGAACTTACGCTGACTCAGATTGATTCCCTTATCAGAACGCGCGATTTCGATGCCAAGGAAATATCTTGGGGCACCTAAATCTTTGATGCGGAAAGTAGAGTGCAAATACCTTTTGAACTTCTTAATGCAGGTCTCATTGTTTCCCATGATTAGTATGTCATCGACATAAATCAGCAAATAAATAGATGCAGTACCTGAGGTCCATGTAAATAGGGCATAATCATGTTTTGAATGGTGAAACCTGCTGTTGTTAGAGCATCTGTAAATTTGGCATACCATTGCCTGGAAGCTTGTTTGAGCCCGTACAGGGATTTACGAAGACGACATACGTCTGACTCCCCCTGTCTGCGTAATCCCGGTGGAAGAGTCATGTAGATCTCCTCATCAAGATCTCCATGAAGAAATGCATTATTAACATCCATCTGTGAAGAGACCAGTGACGTGCAGCCGCAACTGAAAGGAAAGATCGAACAGTAACCTCTTTGCAACAGGTGAGAAGGTTTCATGGTAGTCGAAGCCCTCCTTCTGAGTGAAACCTTTGGCCACTAAGCGAGCCTTGTAGCGTTCGACAGATCCATCAGCCTTGAATTTGATCTTATAAACCCATTTGCATCCAATAGGTTTTCGATGATCAGGTAATGGAACAATATCCCATGTGTGATTTTCAGTGAGAGCATTAAGTTCAGTTTCCATTGCCCGTCGCCATCGAGGATCTTGGACAGCCATTTGATACGAAGATGGTTCCTCTTCGTCTGAGATCCGGCTAACACTGCTCATATAAAGAGGAGAAAGTCGACTGAAGGAGACATAGGATGATACCGAGTAATGGCTTCGTGAAGTTTGGGATGTAGAACAAATGTAATCTTTGGTCCATGTAGGAGGTCGAATAGTACGCCCAGAACGCCGTGGTTGATCAGGAGGAACTGAAGGAGATGCCACAGGTGAATTTACCGATGAAGATCCCGCTGGGGAAGAATTCGGTGAGGAGTCTGTAGGTGATGATGGAGAATCAGCAACAGGGAATGATTCTGTGAACGTTGTTTCTGGAGTGTCTGTTGAGGCTGATGTAGGTGGAATGATAACATAAGAAGAAGTGTGGTTCGCAATATCTTCTTCCAAGAAATTCGGTTGCACCAGATGAGATGAAGATGGAGATGTTTCATCTTGAAAAGGAAAAACGTCTTCATGGAAAATAACGTCCCTGCTAATAAAAAAATGCCCAGTAGATATCTCCATGACTCGATAACCTTTCTGTAGAGTGGGATATCCCATAAAAACACATGGAGTGGCACGAGGATCCATCTTAGTTCGAGGTCCCACATTTGTTGCATAACATAAGCACCCAAAAATCCTCAGGTTATCAATGCAGGGAACTTTTCCATAGAGCAATTCAAAAGGAGTGGCACCATTTAGAACCCTACTCGGCATGCGGTTAATCAAGTAAGTAGCAGTGATCACACAATCGCCCCAGAATCGTTCAGGAATGTGTGCTTGATATTTTAGAGCTCTTGCAACTTCTAGGAGATGTCTATGTTTACGTTCTACAATCCCATTTTGTTGTGGAGTGTAGATGCAGGAGGTCTCATGGAGAATACCATGAGAAGTGAGTAAAGATTGACAGTTATTGGAGAGAAACTCACGTCCGTTGTCTGTTCGAATTTTTTGGATGGTGGTGTCAAATTGAGTTTTAACCATGGAAAAGAATCTGGACAATATGGGAAGGGTCTGACTTTTAGAATGCATGAGAAAAGTCCAAGTGGCACGTGAGAAATCATCTACGATTGTTAGGAAAAATCGAGAACCATCACGATGAGCCGAATGGTAGGGACCCCAGATATCAAGGTGTATCAGGGAAAAGGGACGGGTAGCTCGAGATGTACTATTAGGAAAAAATTTTCTGGATTGTTTGGCCAGAGGGCATACTGGACATTTCGGATGAGGAAATTTTGCACTATGACCCAAACGTTGGTGATAAAGGAGATTTTTATTAATAGCAGTGGCATTACAATAAATGCTCTTATTCAAGAAATTTAAATCTCCAGGAGAATCAATCCAGAAAAATAGACCATCTTCAATTCTACCCAAGCCCATCAGTTTGCCAGTCGTACGGTCCTGAAATAAGCAATTGTCGGAATTGAATATGACATTGCAGGAATTATCTTGGCAAACTTTTGACACAGAGAGGAGATTGAATTCGAATTCTGGGATATACAGGACATTTCGAAGAACAAAATTCGGCCCAAGGCGTACAGTCCCAGTTTTAGTAACTTGAGTGGAGTTTCCATTTGGAAGTCGTACGGACAAAGGAAATGGATGTTTCTCATCAATGTGGGAAAATAAATTCTCAGTGCAAATTATGTGATCACTGGCACCTGAATCGACTATCCATGCATTAACCGAAATAGAGTTTTCTTGTGACAAAAAAGTACCTGAGAAACTGGCACTTTCATCAGTGGTCTTCAACTGGCTTAGCATTTTGATGATAGTCTGATACTGGTCCTGAGTGATGACGTTCTGACTTCCTTCTCCCTTTTGTGCAGAAACTTGAAAAGCAGACACCTCCTTCCTTTCTCGGTCATTTGGGCGGCCGTGCAATTTCCAGCAAGTTTCTACGGTATGATGTGGCCTTTTGCAATAATCACAATATTTATTTTTGGATTTTATAAAATTGCCATTTACCTTTCCAGATGCAGACCCATTTCGGAGATTATTGAGCCCGCGTGAATCTGGCCCATACGTTCCAGCGTGAATCTGGCCCATGCTCCCGCGCGAATCTGACACGCGAGACTCTGGCCCATTAGGCCCTGCAGCCGGCCCATTCCACCCTAAGTGATTAGGGTTTCCTCCTCCTCCTCCTCCCTTGTGCGCAGCTCCAAACGATGTCTCGAATCTTCTTCTCCCCTGCTCCCGTGAGGCGACGAATGCGACTGGACCTGTGAGTCCGCCGCTGCGAACGTCTGGAGCATTGAGAGGTGAGATGGCCGAGAGGGCAACTCCTTCTCCGTGTTGTGTTGCCGTCGTTGCCGCCGATCGCTGACTTTCCTCTTGAACGGCGAGTTGAAAGATACGGCCGAGCGTCGGGGGTGGTTCCATCGCCAGGATTTGAGTCCGAAAAGGTAAGAAATCCTCGTTAAGTACCAGAAGAAATCTGGTGGCTTTCTCTCGGTCTCGTATGGTTGCGTATTGTCTGAGGGTTTCTTCTGGGCCGATTAAAGTCTCTTCTGCAGCCTCGATTTCGTTCCATAACGCCGATAATCGATTAAAAACACTTGTCACCGATTGGTTCCCCTGTCTAAGCTCTGTTAGGGCCTGAGTCAGTGAAAATAATTTTGCTCGATCTAATTTTCCATACATCTCCCGTATGTTGTCCCACATGGTTTTTGCATCTTCGGTTGGTGGTAGTCCAGCGGCTACTTCGGCCGTGAGACAGTTTCCAATCCATTGTCTCACCAGTTGGTTGCATCGTCGCCAGTGACGATTCTGTCGCTCGTCGGTCGGGATAGGAATCGTGCCATCGAGAAAGCCATCTTTGTCCTTTATGACGAGGGCTCGCCTGAAATCCCTTGCCCAGGTGGAATAATGTTCGGTTCCGGCCAATTGAAGCCCGATGAGGCGCAATTCTGGTCCGTCGGCCGGTGATGTGTACAATGGGTCTCCGATCTCCGGCCGACCACCGCCATTCCCGAAAGGGAAAATGGCTTGGTAACCGGGTGGGGGAGTCGGATACCCGGCCATACCCGATTTGGGTATTTGCCCCGCATAATGAGAATCGGTTCTGGGCCCGGAGGTTTGGCTTGCCCCAGATCCGGATGGTGGGCCTCCTTCGGGTTGCCCATGACCTTGTGCTGCTTCAGTTGAATAAGGCGATGATGACCCAAAGGCAGTGGGCTGGACGGCCCCATAATACCATGGGACGGATGATCCTGGAACATGTAGCCTGTGACATCCCGAATTTCAGTTGTCTGTAAGTTGAAATAATATTAGATTTTTGAAGATCAAAAGACAAAAATTGGACATCGCCTTGAAAGGCTCGAAAATTTACCGATTGATTTCGGAGTGCCGAGAAGAAAGACAAAATATTGAAAGTGACCGTTTTGCCCCCGGCTTGACGTAGACTGTATGGCTAGAGAGTGTTAGTAATTTTAGCGAGGCTAGAAAAATTGTTCGACGGTATTCCGAGTCATTTTCCGATCGCGATTAAGCCAAATCAACATCGATTGAGCCCCGACCGGTCCTGAAATTGCACGAATTTCAAGAAATTTCTCATCAGTCATTGTCAATCACATCAATCGACCATCGGTCACCGTCGGTCAAACCTTTTGACCGGTCAACTGATGAATAGTGCCAGTCAACCGATGAATAGTACCCGCCAATAATTGAAGATATTTTTCTCTCTCTCTCTCTTCCATTATTAGCAGATTACTCTCTCTCTCCCCATAAAATTTCGTGGCCGTCTCTCTCTCTTGATTTTCTCTCTTGGTTTTGGCCGCCGGAAAATCGCCGCTCGTTGTGCCGCCCGTTCGCCGCCCAAACGTCGTCATTTTGAGACGCCCTTTTATCCACATCTTCATCATTCTCTCTAGTATATCTCCACCAAAAATCAGCTCAAGATCAGCCCTGGAACCCCCTCAAACAGAGCCAAAACCGGACCCTGCACAGGCTGAATCCCAGTTTCTGTTGCCGACTTCAACTGGACGCCGACGGAAATCCGACCGTTGGATCGTCGCAATTTTTGGGTATGTTGTAGTTCAATGTCTTGTGGTTCTATTCCAACTTGAATCACTTCGATCGGAGGTCATTTGACCTTCCAAATCTGCTTCGCTATTTCGGTCGACGAACCAGTCTTTTGTTACCCGAATTTCATATAGGGTTCATATTGAAATATGTTGACCCAGCGACCCCTAGAGCTCATATTCATGTGAAAATATGGATTTTCAGCTTGTGAACCAACTCGTTCAGCCCTTGAACAGCCCGGGTTCGAACTTAATCCGCCAGAATCCGCCGTTGTCGTCGTTACCGCCGGTCATCGCCGCATCCTCAGCCCTGTTCTGACTTCGTTTAGGTAAGCTATACCTCTATTTCTCGATTAGAATATTATACATGCCATGGACTAGCTCTAGGGTCCGATTCGAGGTAAATCGATTTAAGAAAAATTGCCGGAATTGGCGTATTTGCGCAAATTAAATTCTGTGGGGCTGTGAATATTCTGTGGTTTGATGAAATGTTGCTGTCCATACTTGAATAATGCTGTTGGCGGTGGTTGGTTTGGGTCCCGCGAGGTTCGGGTACTGAAAAATGCATTTTCAAGCCATTTAATGCCAAAACTGGCCAAATAATGCCCTATTTTACTGTTCACGACCCACGAACACTGTTCACGTGCTGTCCAATTAAATTTTGGTTTGAAAATGACATGTTTTGTGGGTCCCGTGTGGATCGAGTACCGAAAAATGGGTTTTTGGAGCATTTTATGCAAAATAGGGCCCGAGCAATATTTATATTACTATTCCAAATATTTGGTGCCCGTGTTCGTATTCAAAATAATATTTGAGAATTTTGATTCTGTGGTTTGAATGCCTGGATGAGGCGTGGAGTTGGGTCTGAGGGTTTGTGTGGTATTCTGAGAAGGGATTTAGAGGTTAGCTTGCTGAGATTTGTTCTCATAGGTGATTACCCTTATTTTTCAGACCCTAGAATATAAACATGGCAGGAATACCACAAGATTTGATATCCAGGCGGCGGAGTACCCCAGTTGGCAAGGACAATTGATGGTGAATCGGTAGTTGCTGAAGAATGTGTCGCCCGGGATTAGTGGTTGTTGTTAATATTTGTAAAACTGATATTGATGTATAATATGGAGCTGAGAATGTGTAATATATGAAGTGTTATGGTTGGCTAGTCCTTGCTCATTTGTTGTCAGGGGTAAGGTATCGCTTCCGCTAGCGCAAAATTCGGATATTAAGGTTTCAAGGTCGGCGACAGTCCTGGGATGTCGCATGTAACATGCGACATCCCAGGACTGTCGCCGACCTTGTACCTTAATATCCGAATTTTGCGCTAGCGGAAGCGATACCTTACCCCTGACAACAAATGAGCAAGGACTAGCCAACCATAACACTTCATATATTACACATTCTCAGCTCCATATTATACATCAATATCAGTTTTACAAATATTAACAACACCCCCTAATCCCGGGCGACCACATTCTTCAGCAACTACCGATTCACCATCAATTGTCCTTGCCAACTGGGGTACTCCGCCGCCTGGATATCAAATCTTGTGGTATTCCTGCCATGTTTATATTCTAGGGTCTGAAAAATAAGGGTAATCACCTATGAGAACAAATCTCAGCAAGCTAACCTCTAAATCCCTTCTCAGAATACCACACAAACCCTCAGACCCAACTCCACGCCTCATCCAGGCATTCAAACCACAGAATCAAAATTCTCAAATATTATTTTGAATACGAACACGGGCACCAAATATTTGGAATAGTAATATAAATATTGCTCGGGCCCTATTTTGCATAAAATGCTCCAAAACCCATTTTTCGGTACTCGATCCACACGGGACCCACAAAACATGTCATTTTCAAACCAAAATTTAATTGGACAGCACGTGAACAGTGTTCGTGGGTCGTGAACAGTAAAATAGGGCATTATTTGGCCAGTTTTGGCATTAAATGGCTTGAAAATGCATTTTTCAGTACCCGAACCTCGCGGGACCCAAACCAACCACCGCCAACAGCATTATTCAAGTATGGACAGCAACATTTCATCAAACCACAGAATATTCACAGCCCCACAGAATTTAATTTGCGCAAATACGCCAATTCCGGCAATTTTTCTTAAATCGATTTACCTCGAATCGGACCCTAGAGCTAGTCCATGGCATGTATAATATTCTAATCGAGAAATAGAGGTATAGCTTACCTAAACGAAGTCAGAACAGGGCTGAGGATGCGGCGATGACCGGCGGTAACGACGACAACGGCGGATTCTGGCGGATTAAGTTCGAACCGGGCTGTTCAAGGGCTGAACGAGTTGGTTCACAAGCTGAAAATCCATATTTTCACATGAATATGAGCTCTAGGGGTCGCTGGGGTCAACATATTTCAATATGAACCCTATATGAAATTCGGGTAACAAAAGACTGGTTCGTCGACCGAAATAGCGAAGCAGATTTGGAAGGTCAAATGACCTCCGATCGAAGTGATTCAAGTTGGAATAGAACCACAAGACATTGAACTACAACATACCCAAAAATTGCGACGATCCAACGGTCGGATTTCCGTCGGCGTCCAGTTGAAGTCGGCAACAGAAACTGGGATTCAGCCTGTGCAGGGTCCGGTTTTGCTCTGTTTGAGGGGGTTCCAGGGCTGATCTTGAGCTGATTTTTGGTGGAGATATACTAGAGAGAATGATGAAGATGTGGATAAAAGGGCGTCTCAAAATGACGACGTTTGGGCGGCGAAACGGGCGGCACAACGAGCGGCGATTTTCCGGCGGCCAAAACCAAGAGAGAAAATCAAGAGAGAGAGACGGCCACGAAATTTTATGGGGAGAGAGAGAGTAATCTGCTAATAATGGAAGAGAGAGAGAGAGAAAAATATCTTCAATTATTGGCGGGTACTATTCATCGGTTGACTGGCACTATTCATCAGTTGACCGGTCAAAAGGTTTGACCGACGGTGACCGATGGTCGATTGATGTGATTGACAATGACTGATGAGAAATTTCTTGAAATTCGTGCAATTTCAGGACCGGTCGGGGCTCAATCGATGTTGATTTGGCTTAATCGCGATCGGAAAATGACTCGGAATACCGTCGAACAATTTTTCTAGCCTCGCTAAAATTACTAACACTCTCTAGCCATACAGTCTACGTCAAGCCGGGGGCAAAACGGTCACTTTCAATATTTTGTCTTTCTTCTCGGCACTCCGAAATCAATCGGTAAATTTTCGAGCCTTTCAAGGCGATGTCCAATTTTTGTCTTTTGATCTTCAAAAATCTAATATTATTTCAACTTACAGACAACTGAAATTCGGGATGTCACAGGCTACATGTTCCAGGATCATCCGTCCCATGGTATTATGGGGCCGTCCAGCCCACTGCCTTTGGGTCATCATCGCCTTATTCAACTGAAGCAGCACAAGGTCATGGGCAACCCGAAGGAGGCCCACCATCCGGATCTGGGGCAAGCCAAACCTCCGGGCCCAGAACCGATTCTCATTATGCGGGGCAAATACCCAAATCGGGTATGGCCGGGTATCCGACTCCCCCACCCGGTTACCAAGCCATTTTCCCTTTCGGGAATGGCGGTGGTCGGCCGGAGATCGGAGACCCATTGTACACATCACCGGCCGACGGACCAGAATTGCGCCTCATCGGGCTTCAATTGGCCGGAACCGAACATTATTCCACCTGGGCAAGGGATTTCAGGCGAGCCCTCGTCATAAAGGACAAAGATGGCTTTCTCGATGGCACGATTCCTATCCCGACCGACGAGCGACAGAATCGTCACTGGCGACGATGCAACCAACTGGTGAGACAATGGATTGGAAACTGTCTCACGGCCGAAGTAGCCGCTGGACTACCACCAACCGAAGATGCAAAAACCATGTGGGACAACATACGGGAGATGTATGGAAAATTAGATCGAGCAAAATTATTTTCACTGACTCAGGCCCTAACAGAGCTTAGACAGGGGAACCAATCGGTGACAAGTGTTTTTAATCGATTATCGGCGTTATGGAACGAAATCGAGGCTGCAGAAGAGACTTTAATCGGCCCAGAAGAAACCCTCAGACAATACGCAACCATACGAGACCGAGAGAAAGCCACCAGATTTCTTCTGGTACTTAACGAGGATTTCTTACCTTTTCGGACTCAAATCCTGGCGATGGAACCACCCCGACGCTCGGCCGTATCTTTCAACTCGCCGTTCAAGAGGAAAGTCAGCGATCGGCGGCAACGACGGCAACACAACACGGAGAAGGAGTTGCCCTCTCGGCCATCTCACCTCTCAATGCTCCAGACGTTCGCAGCGGCGGACTCACAGGTCCAGTCGCATTCGTCGCCTCACGGGAGCAGGGGAGAAGAAGATTCGAGACATCGTTTGGAGCTGCGCACAAGGGAGGAGGAGGAGGAGGAAACCCTAATCACTTAGGGTGGAATGGGCGGCTGCAGGGCCTAATGGGCCAGAGTCTCGCGTGTCAGATTCGCGCGGGAGCATGGGCCAGATTCACGCTGGAACGTATGGGCCAGATTCACGCGGGCTCAATAATCTCCGAAATGGGTCTGCATCTGGAAAGGTAAATGGCAATTTTATAAAATCCAAAAATAAATATTGTGATTATTGCAAAAGGCCACATCATACCGTAGAAACTTGCTGGAAATTGCACGGCCGCCCAAATGACCGAGAAAGGAAGGAGGTGTCTGCTTTTCAAGTTTCTGCACAAAAGGGAGAAGGAAGTCAGAACGTCATCACTCAGGACCAGTATCAGACTATCATCAAAATGCTAAGCCAGTTGAAGACCACTGATGAAAGTGCCAGTTTCTCAGGTACTTTTTTGTCACAAGAAAACTCTATTTCGGTTAATGCATGGATAGTCGATTCAGGTGCCAGTGATCACATAATTTGCACTGAGAATTTATTTTCCCACATTGATGAGAAACATCCATTTCCTTTGTCCGTACGACTTCCAAATGGAAACTCCACTCAAGTTACTAAAACTGGGACTGTACGCCTTGGGCCGAATTTTGTTCTTTCGAAATGTCCTGTATATCCCAGAATTCGAATTCAATCTCCTCTCTGTGTCAAAAGTTTGCCAAGATAATTCCTGCAATGTCATATTCAATTCCGACAATTGCTTATTTCAGGACCGTACGACTGGCAAACTGATGGGCTTGGGTAGAATTGAAGATGGTCTATTTTTCTGGATTGATTCTCCTGGAGATTTAAATTTCTTGAATAAGAGCATTTATTGTAATGCCACTGCTATTAATAAAAATCTCCTTTATCACCAACGTTTGGGTCATAGTGCAAAATTTTCCTCATCCGAAATGTCCAGTATGCCCTCTGGCCAAACAATCCAGAAAATTTTTTCCTAATAGTACATCTCGAGCTACCCGTCCCTTTTCCTGATACACCTTGATATCTGGGGTCCCTACCATTCGGCTCATCGTGATGGTTCTCGATTTTTCCTAACAATCGTAGATGATTTCTCACGTGCCACTTGGACTTTTCTCATGCATTCTAAAAGTCAGACCCTTCCCATATTGTCCAGATTCTTTTCCATGGTTAAAACTCAATTTGACACCACCATCCAAAAAATTCGAACAGACAACGGACGTGAGTTTCTCTCCAATAAACTGTCAATCTTTACTCACTTCTCATGGTATTCTCCATGAGACCTCCTGCATCTACACTCCACAACAAAATGGGATTGTAGAACGTAAACATAGACATCTCCTAGAAGTTGCAAGAGCTCTAAAATATCAAGCACACATTCCTGAACGATTCTGGGGCGATTGTGTGATCACTGCTACTTACTTGATTAACCGCATGCCGAGTAGGGTTCTAAATGGTGCCACTCCTTTTGAATTGCTCTATGGAAAAGTTCCCTGCATTGATAACCTGAGGATTTTTGGGTGCTTATGTTATGCAACAAATGTGGGACCTCGAACTAAGATGGATCCTCGTGCCACTCCATGTGTTTTTATGGGATATCCCACTCTACAGAAAGGTTATCGAGTCATGGAGATATCTATGGGCATTTTTTTATTAGCAGGGACGTTATTTTCCATGAAGACGTTTTTCCTTTTCAAGATGAAACATCTCCATCTTCATCTCATCTGGTGCAACCGAATTTCTTGGAAGAAGATATTGCGAACCACACTTCTTCTTATGTTATCATTCCACCTACATCAGCCTCAACAGACACTCCAGAGAAAACAACGTTCACAGAATCATTCCCTGTTGCTGATTCTCATCATCACCTACAGACTCCTCACCGAATCTTCCCCAGCGGGATCTTCATCGGTAAATCACCTGTGGCATCTCCTTCAGTTCCTCCTGATCAACCACGGCGTTCTGGGCGTACTATTCGACCTCCTACATGGACAAAGATTACATTTGTTCTACATCCCAAACTTCACGAAGCCATTACTCGGTATCATCCTATGTCTCCTTCAGTCGACTTTCTCCTCTTTATATGAGCAGTGTAGCCGGATCTCAGACGAAGAGGAACCATCTTCGTATCAAATGGCTGTCCAAGATCCTCGATGGCGACGGGCAATGGAAACTGAACTTAATGCTCTCACTGAAAATCACACATGGGAACATTCCTATGTAGCTGATATGT
>JAGVVM010001875.1:0-45427 GCA_019149425.1 Psidium friedrichsthalianum
GCCAGGTAAACAGATTAATGTTGTCATTCCTTATTTCCCTACAATTTCTGAGAATTCTAAATTATTTTTTTTTCTTGATTTTTTGGAGACACATACTTTGTCTATGGAGGTAAACTATCATTTTAAGAAAAAAAAAGGGAATCAAATCACCAATATGGGATCTCGACAAATCAAAATTACGCATTTCCCATTTCTGTAATTTTTTGAGGTTTTTTTTTCCAATTTTCCGAGACATTGCCCATGAGGGCAAAATCGTCATTTTGAAAGATCAGGAAGGCAAATTCATCAAAAATAGGATTGACCGAAGTCGAAATGGCCCATTTCCTATTTGTTGAGATGTTTTCTGACATTTTTTCAACGACTTTTGGAGACGATTCGCCCATGAAGCGGTAAAATCGTCATTTTGAATTTTCTAGACTTTAAAGATTTTTCCTATTTTTGTGAGCTTCAGAATTTTTTTTTGTGATTTTTTTCTTTTTTCTGAATTTTCTCTATATTTGTTTTGGCATTTTCTGCATTTTATGAAAATTCTTTTTTATTATTTTAATAATTTTTTTAGCATTTTTTTTATGAACTTTTTTTAGATGTTTTTAAAAAAAATTTTGATTATTTCCATTTTTATTTCTTTTGATGGTTCTTTTTTTACTTATTTTTTATTTTTCGAGCCGAGTCGGGTTTAAGGTCTACCGACGGAAAAAGGACAGACCGCGGCTTTGTCAAGCCCACGTCTTCTAGGGCTCGCAAGGAGGGTTCCCACTTTAGACTGGGCTTGCACATTAGTCATTCCACGACTGCAGCCCACAAGTAGCCAGTCCTCTATACTAGTCTCTGTTCCCTTTGGCCATAAACTCACAATTAGCATGCGGCCCAACTTTTGAGAATAAGTCCACTGACCACAAAATCAAAGCTCGTGCCTAACCTCCCCTCAACTTTCATGTTTTTTGCATTTTTTTATTTTCCCTTATCTCTATTTTTTTATCTTCTCATACGTCGTCCTCCTCCCCAATGCTCTTATACAGCCGCACTCACTATCTCCCAAACGTGAACCAAACTCAGTAGTGAAATATTTTAACCTAACCAACATTGTAAAAACTAAACGCCATCTTCGCATTGAGCATCAAAGGTATAGAGAACATAACCGTGGTGGGACTCCCTAACCCAAGCGACATCAAAACTAATCGGAAAACGCGGAGGTGGACTTTCGGCTCGGTTCTCGCCGTCGGGCTTGCTCAGTGTTTACGTTGTTGGTCCTGTAGGGTTTGCGCTGATCTATGGCATCGTTGGACTACGTCAGGTCTCTTCACGCGCCCCCCCTCTTGGCCTACCAAGACTCTGCATCTTCCTATCCGTCTCTCAACACCCAGACACAGATAATCCAGTCTCCTAGCCAAAATGCTTCTGAAATAGTCACGCCTCTTGGGTCTTCTACCCGCAGCAAGCAAGGCATAACGACCTTTTTCTACACATCATATGTGAGATATCGACTGTTCTCATCTTCGTATGTGGAATGTGCTTCATCGTTACTGAAGAGGCCTCTTCTCTAGTTTATTAAACGGCCAATGGTTGCACGAAAATGGGGTCAGTGAATTTGTTACAGACTGTCCCACATCAGATCTTGTACCAATGGATGGGGATAGTAAGATCCTCCTTGGCACAAAGATGGTGAACTTTTCTCCAGCAAATGGTGTCGTAGGGTTGAGTATAAGTTCTTCTCTCAACTGCTGATCAAGAGGGGTGATTGGACCGACGGATCTTTTCCGTACAAGTAGGACATGGGCATGTATACCATCCGACAGTAGCACCACATTTTACCTGGATACATGGGGAGGAATGAAGGCAAAATTCAGAACCCAGGGGGGGCATTGGGTTGCTTCCGGACCAGTAAAAAATTCCGAGAACCGAGAGCCAAGTCTTGCCCCAGGGGCGGTATGTAGGTGACCCCGCCTTGTCCTCCTCGCCCTCCACCTCGAGCGAGGAGAAACCGCCATTGACGCGAAGCGCCGCGCGCCTCCAGTGACGCGCTCCATTCTCCGCTGGCCCATTGACGATTCTTTCCGCAGGACGCTTTCTCGCTCACGCCATCAGCGTGGCTCGGAGGTCGCCGAAACCGAATGCGTGCGAGCCGAGTCTCTCCTCTGTACTCCTCCTCCGACTACTCCGCTGCATGTGTGAATCAGGGCCTGAGGTGTTTTTAGAGGGAGCGTTGTGGATAAAGTTACTGGGTGGTCTTTTGCTGTCTGCCCAATTAAACTCCTTTGACCACCGCTTGAGCTTTTGATTTGAGGCTGATCTGAGAGGAGTGAAAATTGCTAATATCCCTGGAGCAACAGCGTCATCCAGAATTGATGCAGAAGCAGAGACGCGGCTGGCCGAGTTGGCGAGTGCGGACTCCTCGGTGCAGGGATCACGACAAGGGCAGTCTTTCATCGGGACAACCGCTCGAGTCTGTCGTCATGGCTGTGGTGGTAGCGGCACATGCCGTATGTCTAAGGAAGAAGACCACTTCTCTCTCTCTCACACAGGCACCAAAAACCAACCCACCAGCTTTTCCGTCGCTCAAGCCGGAGTTGGCTCTCCACGAGACTCTCTAGTTGCTGGGCAGGTAACCAGATCTCTGAGCTTCAAAGAACAGGGTGCTCTTGGACAGAGCTTGGCCATAGTCATGCCCACCAAGAGCCAGAGGACACCAGAGGAGCGCCAGAAATCCTTTTCTCCCGTATCAGACAACAAACCGAAAAAAATAGAGCAAATGCGAATGTGCGCCACCATCGAAGCACTTTCGTGCGTGTCAAAACAGAGAATTCTATTCTCTCTCAAGCTTCTCCAACACCAAAGAGAAGCCCCCCCCACTTTCTCGTTCTTGTCCCCTTTGTGCATATCCAGGCCCACCAGAACCAAAGGCACCAATCCCCCAAATGGAGCTCCCCCTCTACCATCGATGCTGCCGGTCAAAGAAATCTTTTTTCGGTCCTCCACGAAAAGCCATCGTAATCATCCCCATTCTGCCAGGTCCTCGCTCCTTTTCTTGTTCGTTCAACCAAGTGGAAGGGCATCCATCATTGAATTTCCCTCTCACTCTCCACTAGTCCTTGTCTTCTTCCTTTACTTTCACCTGCCGACACTCCATCTAGAATTATCATTTCTGACGGTCCTCGCATTGCTAAATGCCTCCAATAGTGGATTTGATTCAAGAACTTGCTGTTCTACTTTTCGATCATCACCAGCACTAGCAGTGCGACCCCCTGACATCAGTGAGGTACCTCATTTATCATTGCTCTTACTGATGCATCAGCCACTGCAAATACATGTGGAGTTAGCTGCCCAAAAGGAGCTCCCTTATACTGGTCCATCATATGCACATTGTAGAGATGGGGAAGCCTTGTAAATGGATTGACAGCTATCAAAATGCTTGCCGTGTAAGTATTTTATATTGCCATCAGCTCATATCGTCTCTCCAGGTTATAAAAGTATCAGGCTCATTCAAGTACGTCAACTTAGTCATGTCGTCAACTCCATTGTGCTCCTCGTCATCCGCATCCCGACGATGCAGCTTCTTCGGCAAAGCCAAAACCTTTTTACCTGCAGAAGTCACAACTCGGACCTGCTTTCCTACGAAATGGGCAACCTCTGCAACCACCCAAGCCGAATCCCAGTCCTCCGGCCATACCTTGGAGCCTTTGCGCAGGTTCATGATCTTTGGCTCACGCATGGCTTCGGTTGGGCGGCGAAACTTCCCCACTTCCCGCCCTAAAAAGGTGTCGCGAGGACCCAAGAACGAAAACCGCGAAACGTGAAGCGATCGGCAGCGGCTCCAACATGTTACCGCGCACTGAGGGGCTCAGAGCTCGAAGCGACGTCGGGCTCGGTCGGTAGCGAGGAATTCGTTTGTCTCATCCATCTGGGTAAAATTTGAACGCACGCAGAGAGAGAGAGAGAGGCTTGCAGTGGACGTTAGCTTTCCTGGGATTTGGACTATTTGGTTGATGGGAAAATGACGGAAAGCCACGGGAAATTCAAATGTTCCCTTTTTGAATTGGGGGAAAATTTCTCGCGAGGAGACCGTCCGCGATTCCCTTCTGTTTTAAAAAAAATTCGGGAATGGTGACCTTCGGAATTTCAAAAGCCATATTCCGAAATTGATTTTCACATTGAGTCTGCTTTGAGAAAGAAGAGCATCAGACCCCCACTTGAACTTTTCCATGAGCGCCCTTTTTCGTAGTTTCTTCTTCTCCACTATTATGCATGCCGTTCTGCAAATTTTTGGTTGACCAAGTCAAATAATTGACTTGGTCAACTTTTTATTATCTCTCTTTTCTTTTTTTCTTTTTTTTTATTTCAACACCCATTTGACCCTTTTCGCAACATTTGATAATTTCTTGAACTTTTGGACCAAAAATGTAATTTTGAAAAATAAAGGGGAATGTCACGACTCTGCAATACAAAAATAAAAAATTATAGAGCTAAAATGAATTTCCTATAATTAATAATTTTTTTTCAAGCAATCTGAAAATGGGATTAACGAAATAATTTCCAATTTCTGATTAATTTTTGCAGATTTTCTTGAGTCAAAATGAAGAAAAAATTAAAAGAAAAATACTTACTATTTTTTCATATTTCTATGGCCTCAAATGCAATTATTTATTAAATATTTTCCTAATTTCAAAAAAAATACAAAAAATATGAAAAATTATTTTTTTTTTCAAAAATGGTTGTCTAGATTTGGCCAAGGCTTCCAAAGTTAATTTTGCAATTTTCTCATTTTTTCTTGATTTTCTATTAATTTTCGAAAATAAAAAATGTCGAAAAATACTAAAAACATGAAAAAATCATTTTTTAATCAAAATTGATTCCCTAGACTTAGCCAAGGTCCACAAAGTTGAATTTTTTAATTTATGAATTTTTATGGATTTTTATTAATTTTCAAAAAATTTCTAGAAATAAAATTGTCCAAAAATCAAGTGTGAACAATATGATAACTATGGAGCCACATAATATTTTTGATGATGTTTAGCATGAATATTGGCTATGATCCCTCATCAATGTGTCTAACTTGAAATACAATCAGTAATCACTCAAGGAGATAGGCACATTTTTACAGTGCTGACCTATGTTATTCTATGCCTCAGCGTATGTTGGATTAGTAATGATAGCTTTTTCAATCATGCACTTTACCCTGCCAGAGAAAAGAAGAGGAGAAGGCAGAGGTGAAAGAAGAAGAAAGTCAGAGATAGCTCATGCAAACTTATTCATATATGTCTTAACTATGAATTATCACAAACGTGAACTGTGTATACAACACCCAGGCTGTTTAATCAACATCAACATCACCTTTATCCCAAACCAGTTGGAGTCGGCGGTCGATGAATCCGAAGCGAAAAGCTTAAAATATACTAAAATAAAAGCAAAAACATGGGTACCCCAAAATAAATAAATAAATAAATAAATAAAAAGGACTAAACAGGGCACTCTGGAACATAGAAATCCCCCCCTCTACAATGCGGAACGTAGGTTGTTTAATGACTGCAAAAAATTAGGTTTGATTGATGATGCTAACTGTGAAGTGAGAGTAAACAACTATGTCAGTAGTATAAATAATGGTTGACCAAAAAGGTGAACTTTCCGTAATCACTGGTGAAAAGCATTGCCTGGTCACGTTCTGAGGGTTTATCAAGATTTCCACGATCCTCGTAGATTACTCCCAAGTTGTTGCATACCTCGATACAATGTGGATTGAAATGGAAAGCAAGTTCATTCAACAAAATCTCCTGCAAATGCAAATTAAGCACTACCATCTCAATGAGGTCCCACAATACTCTCAGAAAACAACAGTTACAGATTCAAATTTCCACTCCAATAATGAAGTGTATTCACAAAAATAACTTCCTTATGGTGCTATGCTTGAAACCATACGGCCAAATAGGATTGACATTATGAGGCCTCTGTATATTCTCTAAATGTTCATGGAATTTGAGCACGGTAAGGAGCGCAGACTTGCAATTAAATGGGCCAAGAATTCTTTTCAATAACTTTTATTTATGGCAAAACAAACACATTTCCTTCAAGAAGGCAGCAAGGAGATCCTCGCTGCTCACAATGTCATCTACACCACAATTAATCCACTAAGTCTAGTACGTCATTTACGCCAACATTTGGGAGCTAACCAAACAAAGAGTTCAACAAGTTACGCTATCTCTCAGTTAAAATTGTTGAAAAATAGCTAATAGTATTCCAAAATTATTTCCATCTTTCTAAGTTTCCAAACCCAATGATTTGATATTCTCAAGGTAAACTTACAGACTATGCAAATTTCTCATTTGAGGCGAGAAAAAGGAATAAGTTAAACAACTTTTGATGCATAAAATTTACATTAAAACAGTTTTAATGAGGAAGAGTCTCAACATGCATGTTATGCGCAGTTGCCAAGAAAACTTCTAATCACAACAGTTTATTATAAACAAAAATTCATTCTTTGGACATGGACGTTCGATTAAGATATCACTGTAAAAACTAAAAGACTTCCGAAAACAGTTGCTCAAGGATGCCAGACTACAAGCTTTCCTATCTTTTATTAGGAATAAGAAGACAGATGGGAACATAAGGCCAAAAAAGCATCTTCAACATATCACTTACCATATCAAGCTTCAGCGTTTCACCATAAGCAACACCAAGATTATACCTGGCATCCGCATAGTCGCAATTATGGTACAAAGACTTTTTGTAACCACACCTTGATTTATGTCTCCTTCCATTTTACCTGCATGAACAAAACAAAATCTTAAATAATGCCATCAACCCAATAAATCATACGATCACATGGAGCGCAAGTCTTCAACCTACTTTACAGCAATTCATACATAGGCACTCCTATAACAACCAAACAGACCATTAAGCTTTCTTAAATCTAATTTAACCATTGTTTCAGCGGCAAATAAGCCAGTTCATTACCTACTAGGATGATTGCACAGACAAAAACTGAATACCTAAATATAAAATTGCTATAAGAGAGATAGTGATTCAGAAAACTACGTAAGTGACGCAAAAGAACTTTAGCAGTTCCCTCTCTTGATGCCAACTTAAGTTATTCATGAAGGATGAATAACATCCCTAATTGGTTATTGGTGCATCCAGGATATATACACCCATCACTTGGGAATATGGCAATACTCAAAATGACCTACAAAGGGTCTTGCCCTCAATGACTTGATACCCTTTTGAAATTTTACAGTCAAATTGTACAAGTTCTCCACATATGATCTGCTAAATGTTCCATTCACAATAAATGATAAAGTTCGAACCTAAGAAGTAAGGTGACTTCTACTTTGCAGAGCATATTGAGCTCCTCTAGCATAATTTCCTCAATCACAGTCTTCATGTTCCGTGGAAGAACCATTTGAATGTACCTTCAGGTTTGTTCCACTCATAGGTTTTGTGTGCTGATTTTCATCAACTCTGTGATCATATCCAATACAATCTAAGATGCTTCAGGTGCAGTGGCATAAATAGAATATAACAAGGACCCTTCAAAGATAAACAAATAACAACACTGGAAAGATAACGTTGATAGGCAAGGACCATCATCAGGGATTAGTATACACACCATTACTCCTTGAAAGTTCCTCCCCAGCAATCGCCATTGACAGACATGGGGACACACCGAGAAACCAAGCAAAAAGAAGAACAAAAATGTGATCAAACTCAGTTTTAACAACAACGAAATGTAACTGAAACCAAGTCCATCTATTAATGAGGTGATTAATCCATACAAACGAGTCCTCAGAGTATACGAAATTGCAAGTTACTTTGAAACTATGTCTAAGGAACATTTCAAGAAACAATGCAGGTGCATTGTAGTCATCAAATCCATTTTACGCAATCAGAATGATTTTTCCTTTTGATTCGGCACTGGAACAAAGATATCACAGATTTCAAGAAACAACTCCCACTCGGCGAAATTTACAGTTGATTACTTGAACATCATTCAGTCTTATACCTCACCAAAACAGGTCAGAGAAGACTCTCGGTGACAGAGATATGCAACTTGAATAAATGACCACGCATAATATTATACCATGGGAACCACATCGATTAATCTGGATTAGGATTCATCAAATAAATGTAACTTGAATAGATGGTCATGAAGACAATTTCAGAAGAGATCATCATGAGAAAGCATTGATTGCATGAGCAATCAAGCTAGTTCGATTGCTTTGGAAACATTCGAATGTCATTCGAATATCATGAAATTGCCATCAGGCTTGGATTGATCTCATCAATCATCAAATTCCCACTAAAAGCGGAGTCATAGTCAAATGAACTTAACTTCTGAACAAGAGTTTTGTTACTATGCCAATGATAACTCCCTAGTCCAAAGGGCTTCTCACTCCTCGCAGAAAAAGCTATTTGATCCCATCTGTTTAAGGTGGGAATTGAATCTGATTGCTCAATATATCTCACACTATCAGTCATCAAGGTTTTGTAGAATCATTCACAAAAGGTACAATTGACCAATCCGAAGAGGTCCTTTTTAAAGGACTATAATGTATCTTGGTCACGGTTTCAAATGGATAAGTATCAGTGGCCGAGAAAGAAACATCATCATCTTCACCGGGTTTTAAGTCAAGAAACCTTAAGATGAGATAAGACAACCTTGCCCCCACTTCTTCAAGTGTAGCTATCATGTGAAACCCACTCTTAGCCCAAACATTCCAATCTGAAGAGACTTGATTAAGGGATGTAATATAGGCTTGGTGTTGGGGTTAAGAAATGAAAGGCTCACTAGGCTCAAAAGTATATCAAGGGGTTTTAGAGTTGGTGATCATCTAGCATCATTACTAGAACTTCCTTCCAAGATTCTTCAATTCTATGGAATATGACTACTCTCAAGAGTCCACCTTGACGTGGCTCTACTTACCCATTATACTGTTTTGAACACATGACAGCTTTGCTCTTCATTAAAACACTGCACATATAAATTCTCTCTTCTTTCTCAACCCTTTTCTGCATTTCTGGGGATTTACCTTGCTTTTACATGGCACTGCTTTTTCATGCCCCAAGCTTTTCATCATCTTTTTTCACTTCATACTTTTGGCTTCGCCATTCAAAGACTACATAACACAATCACATGATTTTTCACCCGCCCTTGATAAATCACCCGCCTTGCCCTAGTGTAGGGAGATGATCACCAACTAGGATTTGAGAAATGAATTAGGAGGCTCAAATTGGCTTCACAAAGGCTGTAAGTGTGTAGGAGGCTCAGATTGGCTTCGCAAAGGCTGTAAGTGTGTAGGATAGAGAAATAAATGCTCTTCTTCACTTGGGATATCTTGAACTTCCATTTGGATTCACCTTATAGACACCACGAGAAGATTGATGCAAGTGAAGGCAAAGAAGTCTTTCTCATCTTTTCCACCAAACAATATCACCAAAACCTTCATATTTACCCCATTGTGGCGTGGTTCTTGATAGGGGTATTTTGAAAATTCTCCATAACTAAGGCTCAAATGGGCTATAACTATAGTCATCCGTAGTGTGTAAGATAGAAGAAAGAACTGCCTCTTATCATTTTAGTCCATGTACCATTTGTGAATGAATCCCTCGTCCAAACGACACCGGTTTTCTTTTTCCCTCAACTCTCGAAGTGTTTAAAGGATGTGCTTAGGAATGGTTTACCTTTCCTCATTCTGAGTTTTTCTCGCTTGGCATGATTAACATGTTCCTTTCATTGTGTTAAGATAATTTTTAGTATATAAATACCTATAGGGAATTCTGATTCAAGACAAATAGTCTACCAAGCACAAAGACAATTTCCAGATTATGAAGATATTCAAAATCTCTGTGAAACAATTTGAAATGCTGCAGGGAAAACAGGACAAATAATAATTCAACAGAAGCAAATATTTAAGGGGAATGCAAACCAGAGTCCTCAGTGCATGGTTAGTGTGAGATTTTGTGGGACCACCGCCAACTGTTCCAAAAGCTTAAGCTGTTGGATGAAGGCGTGGTTTAATATTTAATTACTTTAACACTCCCCCTCACGCTTAGTCTGGTCTTTTTGCCTAGTACTAAGCGTGGAAATATATCATTAGGGAGGCAAATAGGGGCCTGGTAGGATTTGAACTCAGGACCTCCTGCTCTGATACCATGTGAGATTTTGTGGGACCACCGCCAACTGTTCCAAAAGCTTAAGCTGTTGGATGAAGGCGTGGTTTAATATTTAATTACTTTAACAGTTAGTAACCTTGATGTACTTTGAAAATGTGAAAAGAAAAGTTTTAACATTTTATCTCTCGTGATGTCAAGAACTACCGCACTTTACTAATTTTCAATTTCCAAACATAGTAAGTGCCGTAGAACAAGCACTTGTTTCCAATGTGAAGCTTGCTTAAGTCCATTTTGCCTCCTAGAACCTCTGTCAGTTTGACTCATCTAAAGGTGATGCGACCTAAAAGGATATCAGGCAATTTGGCTCTTAATTCATTCTGTTAGGTGAGACAAACTGATGTGTACCAGTTCTTTCAAGATCGTACGTCATCGAGAAATATCAGCTCTAAATTCATTATGTTACATGAGATGAAAAAACGGCTCGGACAACAACAGATATTTATCTGTCTCACATGAATCTCAAACATAAAAGAATAAAGGAAGGAAAATTATTTGCGAATCAGGAAAGAGGAAACAAAAACAGGCCACAAACATACATAGATTTCCCAAGTACTATTCAGATCAATAAAGAGATTTGAAAGTCAGTAATTAACTAGAAAATGAAAATCTTCAATGAATGGATCTTGAAAACTACTCTGTGAATCTTACCTTAATCAATTCATTTGTAGATGAACTCGTTAGCACAGGCTCATTGGCAAAGAAGTGGAGAGAAATTATTGAACCGTCATGAGCATCTCTTATGACCAACTGGAGCTTTCTTCTCTCGAGATTCCATATGCTGACAACACCAGATGAACTACCAGAACCTAGAAGACGCTGCCCATCCAAACGAAAAATATAGATGTAAGCACAAATGAACTGCTAAATCCATAGATGAGTTCCTTCTAACATTTAAGAGCCACAGGAGGTTACGTGAATTATATTGAAGAGTTTTTGGAGACAAAAATCAAGCATGGTGAGGGTAGAAACAACCTTGGATTAGGAAAGCATCCAGATTTATAGCAGAAAACATTTTATTACTTGATAAAGACAAAGAAACAACATGAATGATACCTATGCTGAACAATAAGTTTGTGAGATTTTGTGGGACCACTGCCAACTATTCCAAAAACTTAAGCTGTTGGATGAAGGCGTGGTTTAATATTTAATTACTCTAACACTCCCCCTCACGCTTAGTCTGGTCTTTTTTTTGCCTAGTACTAAGCGTGGAAATATATCATTGGGGAGGCAAATAGGAGCCAGAAAGGATTTGAACTCATGACCTCATGCTCTGATACCATGTGAGATTTTGTGGGACCACTGCCAACTGTTCCAAAAGCTTAAGCTGTTGGATGAAAGCATGGTTTAATATTTAATTACTCTAACAAAGTCCGTCACCGAACCTCTCATCAAATGTGAAAATGTAACCAATTCTTCATCATAGAGAATCGTGGGAATGTGAATCTTGCCATCAGCACAACCAACTTCAACAACATACAAAGCAGGTGATGAAACACAACTGCTAATAGATGAACTTCATCCCTTCAGTTCATAGAGCTTTGTCATAGTGCTTATGTTCCAAAGCTGCAGAGGCCCTTCCTGGCTGCCCAGCATAACCAGTTTACAAGCTTTTTTAGTTTGGTCCATAGACATTGAAAATGTGAACATGGCTGTTAAGCATTCACAATTTCTGGTATGAGTTTACTTTCCTAAATTACCATTTAGCTTACAAACAAATAGGTTTAGCACTATCGCAGGCAGCATCTTTGCACTCATGCAAATTGTCATTAGAATCCAATCAGGATCTTATGATCTACCACCCTGCAATTTGAGACTTGAGAAACAATCCAGATCTTAGGTAGGGATCATTTACTATCTTTAGTGGGTTGCAATCCAATTCCCACCTATCAAACACACAGCCCTTACAGGTCAGGTAAAAAGATCTTTAAAGCAGAAGTTCAACAGGGAAAATAACAAGAAAGATACCGAACAATTTCCTTAAGGGCAAGTTACATTCTTCTCATTGTCCAAGTTCAGCAAACAGTTTGGACACTTTCAGGGTCAAAGAGTTGAAATCTCCTTTTATTTATGGCTTCTACAACTGGAACAGTCCATTAACAAGAAACTGAAGGGTTCTTATACTTTTTTTTTTTTTTTGGTAAGGGAAGGGTTCTTTTACTTTATCATTAGCAAATTTAAAAAAAAATGATTGGATGAATAGTATGAGAAAAATACATGCAAAAATTTTTGGCATTTACAAAAGAAGGAACCAGTAAATAATAAACAAGGGAATATGGTCTTGTAGGCATAAGGACAGAATTACTTTCCGTGACATTCATATCTGGTTATATGGCAGGTCATTAAGCAATCACAATGGTTCAAAAGAATTCACCATCATATAGGAGAGAAAAGTAGTAAAACTTGCCCAATCAAAAGCGCAAAAGGAGATATTAACTCACAGATGAAGAAGAGCTAAGGCCTGAACTGTCATATTGACCCTTGCATATGCTTGAAACCATACTGCTAGATAAAAATGATATTACGAGGCCTCTGTATATTGTATTATTGTTCAAATAATTTGAGCATGGTAAGGAGAGAAGACTTGCAATTAAATGGGCCACGGACTATTTTTAAAAATCTTTTTTATATGCAGCAGACACAAACACATTTCCTTCAAGAAGGCAGCAAGGAGATCCTCTCTGATTACAGTGTCATCTACACGACAATGAATCCATTAAGATTTGGGTGCTAATGAAACAAAGAGTTCAACAACTAACACTTTCACCCAGTTAAATTTGTTCAATATTGCCATCTTTTAAGTTTCCAAACACAGTGGTTTGACAAATTTTATTCCCAGGATGTAACATGGGAGGAAGTGGTGCAAGAAATATTTCGGTTGTCATTGATATATAAAGACATGATGGCCAGACCATACACTAATTCCAACCAAAAACACCTCAACACCTAGGGCTTATCATTCCAATACAACAGTAAATAGTTCCTTCTTTTTCAATTTTACTAATTTCCAATTGCATAAACAATAGCTGACCTCCACAGGAGACCTTTCATAGGAATTAAATGTTGATAAAGCACTTTGACCCCTTTTAGTTGAAAGAATCCCCTTGAATAGAAGGGAAAAAAAAAAAACCTTATGTCATGCATGATTCCAAATTCTCAAAATGTCTAAACGAAGAGCTAATGCAATAAAGCCAAACCCAAACTGAGAGAACACCAATCCAAAGCTACCAAGAAGATAAGCCTTGGGAAAAAAATTCTTCCTTGAGGGAAAAAAAAAGCATAGGAAGGAAAACTGTACAACATAAGGATTGTGATTTCAGTACAATCAAATTCTTGAATCAAGATTAACACTCAGTTGACACTCAGTGGACTAGCTGCAAAGGCTCAAACTATCCTCTGTAAGTTTATTGGTCAAACTGTATAATGGTAAATGACAGTCTGCATAGTCATTGTAAGCCTCTTGAATGATAAGGTGTTCATAAGTTCTACATGAACATCTGCTTTTCCATGACAGTTCAATTTATAAAATATTCGAATGTTTCCATCCTCAATGCTCCACATAGCTTTTCTCTAGCAACCAGTCCTTGGCAGCCCAAAACTAATTACCATAGTGTATATTAAACTAAGATGAATTATCGGCAAATTTAGGCATGGCTTTCATAGGTCAGAGGACGTTTTAAGCAGCATTTAACGAGCATGAGGTATCTGCCCAGTTTCATTAAAATATAGGCATCGGTAAAACATTCCTTTCAGAATAATACAGCATGAGATCCTATTTACCAATCTCCTCTCCTCTATAAAGATTTTTGGAGTTCAAACAATGTCATCAATTTATACAGATCACCAATTTTTACTTAATATCTATCACTTCACATCTCTGCTATGTACTTCCTTCTCCTTATTAAACAGCTGCCCACTCAATTTCATTTTGGCGTTAGAGCTAAAGGTCTTGAGTTTCATTTCTTCCACTCCCTTTTAACCCATTCAATGGCTACCCTTTCATTGTACATATTTTTCTTTGACAACTATTTCACTCCACGCATCAGATTCACACACTTAAGGCCTTCATCAAGAAATCAGCCTTCATCTGAGGGACAGTGTTCAGATGAAGAATATATTTCATGCCATTCTATAACAGCTTAAGCTTTTGGAGTAATGATTATGCACTCAATTTCAAGTATACTCGATATAAATGCCAAATTCCAATCCAAGGTGGCAAAAAAAATGAGCTTGTAGAAACGTTGACTTCAAAATATGTTCATTAATGCAGGACAGAGTTCAAGCCATGCAGGCAAGCCTCTTCCTTCAATAGTTCCTGGCAACAAGAATATGCAAACATCTTCAGGAACACCTCCTACAAAAGAATAAACAGATGCACACTCATGTCCAGCCCTACAGGAAGCTTTTTTATTAGTGATTATGATGCTATCTAGGACAGGAGATCCCCCGGTCATCAATATAGTCACTGCAAAAGTCTAAGAAAAGAAACTGCTTATTAAGTAAACTCACTTTGAAGTGCTTCCTCTTGCAGGTCTATGGTCCAGTATATTTACAAGCACTTCAATTTCAGCCAACCTATGGCATCTGTGCCTGTGATGACTCGCTTATCCGACGTTATGATGAATTTCAACTATGAACTGCAGACAATAAGATGAGTTCACTAAGAAATGTAAACAATGTTAATTCAAAAGAAAATCAGTTGAACTGCAAGAAAATAAGAACACCCCCGAAAACTCTGTCAGGGCGGAACTTGTTAATCTTATCCATAACACCAACCACTGAAGGACAGTCTCCCCTGTAACAATCAAATGCAGAACATATTTACCAAGATGATCCAAAAAGGATTAAGCAAAAGGTGCAGAGAAGGCCATTACTGATCCAGGAACCCGTCAACAGCCATTCAGATTGCACAGGACATATTATCCTTGGAGAAGAAAGGAAGCGGAGGATCCAACCCATCATAGGCAAGGGATAACAGGTGGCTACCTTTAGACACCTAGAAAAGAAAAATCAAGACGCTTCATTAATCTCAAGAGCAAATTAATGCAGGTACACCAAGAACTGAGCAGAAAAACACTTCTATGGTATCAGTAAAAATACTCTTTCCTGGCATGAAGCATTATCCCGTCTGTCTGCAACTGGATTTATTAGGTGGATATAATACTTTATAGACTGAACCTAAAACTCAACATCTGCACCACTGAAATAAAATTTTCCTCTAAATGTGCTTTGTGCTACAAAATTTTTCATGCATTAAGTCCAATTTTAAGATTACATCATGTCTGACGGAAAATTACTTGGACTCCGAATGGGTCCATGAACTAGCTTTGTCAAGAAGGCAACCCAACAAATTTTCCAATAGTTTGCACTTTGTGCCGCTAAGTAAGACTTCTTTAGAACATAGAGAATTTACCATACTACACAAAATATGTCACTAGCTCACTCTATAAAATCCAACGCCCGCTTCATTGTTCTCTCATTCGCCGGAAAATTTCATACGATCAATAATTTCATGTCACGATTTTCTCCGGTCAATTACCATCTATTGCCAAATTGCTTCAATGACGACCGACTCCGTCCGACTTCAAGAACGCCATCGCGGTGACAAGGAGGTGCTGTCCACCGTGGCCTCAGTGACGGCCACCGCGGTGGTGGTGCAGTCGATGGTTCACAAGATCGTCCCCCGTGAACTCCAGGTTTCCTCTCCTCCGGGATCCGCAGATTCTCCTTTCGCTTCCGCAATCACATGACCATGGTCGTCCACGAGTACGACGGCTTCGTCCACAACGAGCTCTTCGATCGAGAGAGAGACGAGGAATGCGAGATCACGCAGGGAGAAAGTGAGAAAATGGGTTTAGAGTGAGAGCGGGGTTTTGAATGTTGAATCTGGAGAGGAGAAGAGCGAAAGGAGAGTTTTCCTACACGGTCGTCGTGCGTCCACCTGTCCTCGACTAATGTTGAAACAAAACGAACAAGTGTTAATAAAAAAGCTCAAGCCTTTTTTTTTTTTTTGGTCGAAAAAGCTCCAGCCTTCGGCATGTGAAAATTTATATGCAATAGATATCTTCGACAAACTACTGATTAAAAAATTTTGAAATTCATTTGTTTATCCTGTTAAAATATAAACACTTTCGTTATAATTAAATTTTGTTTCTCGATTGTTACCTTATTCATCAATAAAGAAGAATGTCACCACCAAATAATTGACAAATACTATTTATATCATAACATATTACTCCAACTTTAGTCGCCAAAAGAAAAAGAAAATGGGCCTCGGTGAAAATAAATTCATCAACAAAAGAAAGAAAATGATATTGACAATAAAACTAGTGTCGTCATAATGCTAGAATAAGATTGGAAAAACTAAGTATACCGTTGATACTAGGCCGATTTTAAAGTGTTTATTTCATGAAGATCGTCCTAATGCCAAAATTACCATTTGAAAAATACAAAAAGTACGCTTTCATTATTACTACTCCGCTTAAAGAATCTCGGGGAATTTCATAAATTCTTTAGCCCGTCACTCTGCTTCTTTAGATATCTACAGTAGAAAACCCATGAAATAAAGCAAACTCATCCATAGAATTATCAGGGGAATCTATCTTACACGCGTCAATGTTATTTCCAAAACATTTTCCAAATATTTTCAGCTTTAAAACTCTTATTATATATTGTGGAAAGCACAAACATAGCACATAATAACATGCTTTTGTCAATTACAAAACTAAGCATTAATTATCAAGTAAAAATATCGTTTAGTTAATTGCTCAAGCATACACGGCACAAATTAGAAGCATTGCATACTTGCCCATAATAATCATGTTTTCACAATGGAAACGCTTATAGCACATGGTCAAGCGCAGGAGTAAATGACAAAGGTATTTCACCTGATAAAGGCTTCGCAAACATGAAAATTTGCCCCAATATGTTGGGAAATTATTTGATAATTGCATACAAATGACCTAATTGAAAAATGTGGTCTTGTATGGGCATTTGATTGAAGCTAACCACTCCCCCTAGGAAATTATCAAAAAAGTCCTAAAGGCGAAAAAAATTACCAAAAAAACCATAAATCTATTACAATTGTGCCAATTCAGTACTAATCTTTTGTTGGCTAGTTGAATCTTAAACATTTTGTAATTGTACCAATTCAGTCCTCTTTCTGGCCGGAGCTAACGTGCATCGCCAGTGCTAAACGTGGATAATTTTTTAATAATATTTTCATTCTTATTTTTAAAAAAATTCTTTATTTCTTCCCCTCCTCCTCTTTTCCCTGCTTACTATAATGTGGCCGACGAGCTTCGATAATGGGTCGCCAATGCTCCTAGCCATTGGGGGGCACGGCAAGGGCTTCGCAAGCCCCCGCCAAGCCTTGCCCAAGCTAGGCAGGCCACCTTAGCCAGCAGCTACACCTCACGAGTTGAAGTGCAACCTTGGCAAGGCCATGGAGATGCTGCCCTTGCCCCATAGAGCTATATGGCCTCGCTTAGCTAGGCAAGCGTTGTGTTGGGGCTATCCCGCCCTCTTTGGTAGTCGGCACCTCCGACGACCCTTGTTGGAGCTCACCGTCCACAGTATAATAAGCAAGAAAAGAGAAGATGGAGAAAAAAAAAGGAAAAATAAAATATAAAAATATAAGTATTAAAATAGTAAAATATCATAAAAATTTTCTACGTCGACACAACGAGACTACATTAGCTCCAACAGCAAAGTGGACTGAATGGCATAATTGCAAAAGTTTAGGACTCAATTAGTAAAAAAAAATGTTTATGATTGAAGTGGCACAATTGCAATAGGTTTAGGACTTTTTGATAATTTTCCCAATTTAGAGTGATTGGACTATATGACAAAGTGATGTTTCAACTTATCGGGGTAATTGCTACGTGATCAAACATATTAGTTTAGTACACCTGGAGCACCTCATGTGAGAACATACAGCATTGACCATGACTAAGCTGATGGCACAAGATGATGACCAAGAAATTTTCATGACGATAGAATACAAGTTGACAACCGAAGCTTTGTCGTAATCTTAGCAAGTATCCCTCATTATGGTGTATAGGATAGACTAACAATTAAGGAAAGAGTTCTATCGACATTCAGCATGTACTACTGCCGATTAGGTAGTCACTGTATAGAGGACACTAAGGGCATGCATGGCAATACATATACTTTAGAATATCAAGTACTGTCAAGTGTTGATTTTTATCAAAGAAATTCATTTGTAGCGATTGAAAATTTCTGTTCTGAAACATTATAACACAAAATTTTCTATAAAAAATTATATTGGCAGCCGAAAATTTCTACTTCATTTTAAAATTTTTAAATTTTTTTAAAAATCATTTTTATTAAAAAATTATTTTTTACTCATGCGGGCTGGATACAGCGACTCAGTGTCGCGACCCTCTTAAGATTTCACCATACATAGGGAATCTCGATGGAATCTCGAGGGAGTTAATGGATTACCAAGATATCATCCGCTCAATACGATGGATGAGATTGAGCGCTCATTCAATCCGTGAGGACTCCTAGGCCCATTACCAAATCACGTCAAAGAGGACACATTTTAAATCGAGGTCGACCTTAAATGTGGTCCGAGACATGTGAATAATTTACATGTATTAGAGTCGCCACCAAATCTTTTTTTGAGGGTTGATCGGGCATCCTACTACGCAGTTGGGAGAGATCATTCGGGTTCTTTTTATGCAAAAACCCATAGAAGGAAGTTAGGGAACTTAGTTATGTTGACTTTTCAGTTGATGCGTTTTCAGTAAACTAAGTTGAGCGATTTTCTAACCTATAGATTCATGCAAATGTTTTTTTTGGTAGGTAAGTCCTAACGTCTACAAGGTTCATTGCAAATGGGGAAGACTATTCTATCAGAGAAAATCGTAATTGAAAAGGCATAGATCAAGGAATCATATTGCGTGGATTTAAATCGCATAAAAAAAAAACAAAGCAGTCAAAATGATTACACATGGCAAGCTTAGTGAAACTCAAAGGCTTAAAAAATGCACAAATTGGTGCAGGGGTAGTAGTTTGGTAAAAATTTGACCAGAGAGGGCAAAATGATCATTTTTAAGATTGGGAACCCAAAAATCATGAAAATAGTCAAAATATTGAATGTGTTGATTTCCTATTTTTTCATGATTTTTTGGAATTTTTGGAATTTTTCTTTAGAAATTTTTAGAATTTTTTATTGAATTTTTAATATTTTGTGGATTTTTTTTAAAAGCATTTTTTTTATTATTTTTATTATTATTATTATTTAAATGTTTGGGTGGGTTGGGTTTGGTAACTGGCCCCTAGACTCGGAAAACTTGACCAAAACCCATGCGAGTTTGAACTGGGCCTAAAATGATGACAATTTGGTATTTTGTATTTGAATTTTTGAATTTTTTAGATTTTTCTTTGACTTTCTAATTTTCCTGGCCATTTACTAATCTAAGGGATCCTAGGACGCCACATGGAAAATTCTAAGCTACAAATAAAAAGAATTTTATTTTTTGAAAATCATTATAACTTTGAAAAAAAGATTTTTTTATTTCCAAAAAAATCCAGATCGCGACACATGCACAAAATCCATCGTCGGATCTAGGTTTTTATTTTTATTTCAAAAAATAATTTTAATCCGGAAATAGATTTTTATTTTTAGAAAAAGCACAATCTTGACGCATGGTGAAATCTCCACCGTCAGATCCCTTTTTATTATTTTCCATGATTTATAACTAGAAAATCCTTTTTTCTTTTCTTTTATTTTGCTAAAAAAAATGTGATGCACACATGGACGCTACGTGTGCACCATGTTGACAACATGTGGCAGGTTGACTTGTCAATGAGATTTGACCAATCAACTATTCAATGGGGAAGATGATAGTGACCCGACGAGTCATTGGTCCAGCCAAATTTCCGACAACTTCGCTAGGAAAAAACTAAAACTAAGCCTAAAAATCTCCATTTTTCAACCAAATCAATCCTATCTTGTCTAGCTAACATTCCTAGGCTCTTAAATATCACCAAGCTAATGTCAATAGACCACTATAACACAAGTAATAGCTTAGGCCAGAATTTGCAGATTCTGGCAAACTTTGATCTCAAGATTTCTATGCTAAACAGGCATATAAAAACCATCAAGCAACATCTAATGAGTGCGAGGGAACTTACCTAGCCACCGAGAGGGCTCAATTCGCATGAAATGAGTTCGTGAGCTCTTGGAAGAGCCATGGGTTCTCGAAGTTCAAAGTTGTGGTTTCGCACCATTTCAATGCAAGATTAGAACATGGTTGTGGTCAAGGATGGCTATAGGTACGACTTAAACAAAAACTTCAAAGAAAAAGCGTTTGACCAAGCTGTTGCCATGGAAACCAAGCTTGAAGCTCGAAAATGGCAATTACCTCGTTTGACGACGAAATAGCGAGCGGCGAAGTTCAAGATGTTCATGGCGACTTCACCAAACTCGGAACGACTGATCTTGTGGCTTAGTTTTACACGGGGAGCTCTGAAGAAGCTCCCAAAGTTCTTTGGCCAAGGAGCTCTAATGGTGGCAATGAAAAAAACCTTCGGGAATTCTCCTTCTCTCCCTCTCTTTCTCTTCTCTAGCTTTTGTAGGTTGTTGTAACTAATGAGAAACCTCACTCATTTTGATCTAAAAATTGCGTGAGATCTGTAACCCCCCCCCCAACCCCAATCTCCCAAAAAAAAAATTCGAGCATGGGAATGAGCAATTAGAATGCTTCTGGATTTTGTCTTGGTCAACGGGTCAATGAGTTGACAGGGTTGAGTCAACTCGACCCAGTTGACTTGTTTGGTCTCTTTTTTTTTTTCTCAAATTAGTTACTCAAATGCCTAAAAAGCACAAAATTTGCTCGAAAATTAGATTCTATGACATGAATAGCATTTGGGAACCAAATTGGGGTTTAGTTAATTCGAATTGATAAAAATCCCCTCGTTTAAAGTTTCACCTAAGACTCGTTCTAAGAAAAATGAACCCTAAATGACATTTTTTGCTCAAAATAATACCAAGAATGGATCTAGGGAGCAAGAACTAGAGGGTGACGCTGGTTAGATTTTATTGTAGTCCCTAGAAAATTTTAATTTCATTTTATAGAATCTAGGGACTAAATTGCAAAATTTAATTGTGCAATTTAGTCCTTTTTCTCGCAAATCCAATTAATTCTTTGGACTTTTGGGACTGAAGTGTAATTTTGAAACTAGTGAAGAATGTTTATGACTCTAAAAATGTTTTTAAAAAAAGGAGAATTTAAAGGGCAAAATAAAATTCTTGAGATTTTTGGGGAATTAATTAGGAATATAATTAACTAAGGAGAAAGAAGCATGACATTTGACTCATAATACCTTTCTGTGTAAGTTTAAGTCCAATGTTCATTCCGCTCTTTTTGATATGATGATAGAATGGTTGAGAGTTTTACCTGAAGCTTACCTATTTGCCATATAGATGTCGTTGATTGCTCTACTGCTGATGGAGTACGAACCTAAGGATTTGTTATAAAAATACCCTAGGGAGATTAAATTTGGACTGTATGGCAGGTCGACCCATAGAGATCCTTATTAAAAGGATTCTAAATGATTAAAATTGGACCATATGGTAGGTCACCCCATAAAAGTTTAAAATTCGACCCGTATGGTAAGGTCCCCTCACGGAAGTTTTTAATAGTCTTGAAATTTGCCCCGTATAGTAGGTCGTCCCACAAAAGATTGATTCTTAAGGATAAAGATAGTCATAAAATTGACTCTTAAGGATAGAGACAACCATAGAATTGACTCTTAAAGACAAAGATGGCTATGGAATTGACTCTTAAGGACAAGAAAGCCATAAAATTGACTCTTAATGATAAGACAAACCATAGAAATTGACTCGTAAGGACGGAGACAGCCATAGAATTAACTTTAAGGACAGAGAAAAGCCATAGAAATTGACTCTTAAGGAAAAAGACAGCCTAAAAAAGGGCACAATCTTAAATTGTGGAATCACGAAGGAATACTCTAATGTTGCTTTCCTAGCAACAAAAGAAACATCAATTAAGAAGAAGGATATACATTAACGGAAGCCCCTGAGAAAATATCCTAATGATCTTTATGGCGAAACAAAAAGGTATTGATTAAAAGATTGATTTTAGGTGCTATTTTAAGATCTGGAAGACCAGAGAACCTACAAAAGCTCAGACCTAATTTTTCTCATCAAGGAGATAGATGTTAGAAATTTTCATTCGTGTCAAAGGTCTTCGATTTCAAAGATAAGGAATACTTTTATGGTGATGCCTAAGAGTCATGTTGAATTTTTTAGCAAATGCAACATGATGTCTGAGGTTATCCAAAATATCTTGCCACGTAATAAGCATGATAAAAAAAATCCCTTATGAGAATGACTCTAAATCACATGATTTGAAATGACCTAGAGGGTTTGACTAGAACATCAATTGGAGTATATTCATTAGAGAGGGCTTCTCACAATTTTTGCTCTCTGGATGGTTTTGTTTTCTTATTGGAGAAAACTTATAGCAATACTCAAACTACATTCGAAATATGTGTCAAGAATTTCGAGACTATTTGAAGTGTATATATTCTAATTAATCAGAAAAAATCTTCTAAGGGACCGTAAGGTATGTTTGGTCAAAGGTTTATGCAATGGATAGGCACTTTAAAGCTTAGAAATGAATCAAATTTTGAAGATATTTATTCAAGTTTACAAGTCAAGAATCTAGAAGATTGGATAAGATAAAATTGTACTTACTCTTTTAGGCAGTAGCTTCTTGTGTGAAATCCCAAGTAAATTTGCAACATCTCAATAAGGAAAGCCATCGGGATAGGTTGTAACATTGGTTTAGAGTAAGCTTGGAAAGGGCCATATTTTCAAAATGAGAGGTACAAAAGGTTGGTGGTTACCTTTGCATCATTACCAATTATCATATTCACTGGGGATGGATCTATATTTTCGAATTTCAAAAGTTTTTTAAATGCTCATTTTCAATCTAGTTATAGATCTCTTTTCTTTTCTTCTCATCTCACTTGGCAAAATTTCCCTTATACTGTGATCATGTTGTTTTCAATTGGTATCTCAAATCTCCAAAATTTTCTTTCAATGAAGGTTTCAGCTTTGCTTTTACCAAACGCTTTACTTTTGTCAACCTTTTGACTTTACTCTTTTTTTTTTGTCTGTCTCTTTTTCAGATTGAGCTCTAAAGGACTCTTTCACTTCATGATCTTACTCTTCCTTTGGTAAATCATATACATTACCCCGGTGTAGGGAAGTTATCACCAACATGGCTTAGAAATAAAGATTTAAAGGTTTAAATTGGCTCACCAAAGGGTACTATGTTTAAAATAGAGGAAAGAAATGTTCTCCCTCACTTCAAGATGTTTCGAGCTTTCATGAGATATCACCTGAATCTATTACAAAAAGATTAATGCAAGTCAGCACAATAAAGCATTAACTTGATATTTTTCTCCAAGATATCAATCGACGAACCTCTAGATATGCTCTAGTGTGGAGTGGTTCTTGACAGGGTTGTTTTAAGAATTCTCCATTCGTAGGCTCAAAATGGGTTTGTAAAGGATTAGCACATGTTTAGAATGGAGAAATGAATGTGTCTTTCATCATTTCAATCTATATAATCACTACAAATGATCCATACACTCAATAGACAATTTTTTATCTCGCCTTTCTATCACTCATCACTTAAGTGTGTAGGGATGTGTTTGAGTATGGTTTGCCTCTTATCTTTTGAGTTGATCCAATTGAAAGGTCTAAACGTCCTCATTTAAAAATTCATTTCAATTTCATCAAAATTCAATCTGCATGGAGAATTATGATGCATGATATATGTTCAAACATGTTTTGGATAACTTCAAAACTTTCTTTTGAATCAAAACGAAAAATGGAGCGATTTTGAAGATTTTAAAAGTTTTTTTGCTATCAGCTCAAGCTACAAATCATTATGACTCAGACAAAATTAAAAGTTCCAAAGTAAGGGATACTTATTTGCCATCTGTAGCTGAAGCTCCATCGGAAAATAAAAATGATTAAGAGTTAGTGTATACTCTTACATTTGAAAGAATCACAACGATACAACTTTTATCTTTGATTACATCTTGTGCATGCTAATAGTTAATCTGCCAAAACAAATCAAACACCATAGTAAGTTGAAGTTCATTTTCAAATGGAGACATTTTACTTATCTTGGGACTCTTTTTACGATAATCCTTTGATCCAAGTAAGGTCACTTCGAGTTATTCTCTTTGTCTGGAAACTTTTCTTGGACTTGCAATATAGAGAAAAGTGTAAATGTATGCATGTATGCATGGAGTGCATGTAATAGTCTTTAATATGACTCAGACATCCATGGGGAGTGGGAGTTGATCAAATCTTTGCTTTATTCAAAGGTAGTATTTCTTGACGACATCTGCATTTACGAATTCGACATTCTTCTCCATCCATTTTTACAAGAATGAGAGCACTACCAAGGAGAGCTTTTTGAACTACATATGGACCTCTATAATTTGGTGTGAACTTGCCCTTGGGATGCGAGGTATTTGGAAGTATCTTCTTCACACTAGATCCTGACTATGAAATTTCAAGGCCTGACTTTTCAGTTGAATGATTTAACTACCCGTTTCTAATAGGCCTGACCATGACAAATAGCCTTTAGTCGCTTTTTGTCGATTAGGTTTAACTGCTCATGCCTTGCTGGATCCATTCGGTCTCTGAGAGTTTAGCTTCAGATAGTATTCGTAGGGAAGGAATCTCAACTTCCACAAGCAGGACTGCTTCCATACCATATACCAAATAGTAGGGAGTTGCCCATATTGAAGTTCGGTATGCCATCAATGCATATGGTAACCTCTCATGCCAATCTCGAAAGTTCTTTGTAGTCTTAGATTGGATTTTCTTGAGATTCTTATTTGATGTTTCTACAACTCCATTCATTTGTGGGCAGTAAGAGAAAGAATTAAGATGTTTGACCTTAAAGCAATCCAAAAGATTGTTAACCATCTTATTGTTCAAATTAAAACTGTTGTTTGTAATGATAGCCTGGGGGTCTCATATCTTGAGATTATATCCCATTTGATAAACTTTGCCACGCTCTTTACTGTGACGTTAGCGTATGAATTGGCTTCGATCCACTTAGTGAAGTAATCGATCGCCGCCAAGATAAAGTGATATCCATTTGAAGCCTTTGGGTTGATCAATTTTATTATATCAATACCTCACATAGAGAAAGGCCAGGCCTCGGACATTTGGTAAAGTTCATTTGGGGAGCATTAATTCTATCCCCATATACCTGACACTGATAGCGAGATCTCACATATTGGTTGCAATCTAACTCCATGGTCATCTAATAATAATCGAGTCTCATAATCTTCTTGGTGAGGAGATGGCCATTCATATATGGTTCACGCTCTTCATCATGAATTTCTTCATAAGTAGATTCACTTCTTTGGCGTCTACGCACCTTAGCAAGTCTGAGTCAAATGACTTCTTGTATAAAGTTTGGCCACTCAAGAAGAACTTCGTAGCTATCTTGGCTATGTATTTCGTATCTCCTATCTGGCTTCCTCAGGGTATTCACCTTTCAACAGATAATTGTTAATGTCATGATACCAGGGTTGATCATCGAACCCTTCTTCAATCATCATGTAATAAACTGGTTGTTTGATAATGACAATCCTTAGAGTTTCTATATCCAGGCTATTCACCACTGTAGCATGGATGATAGGGTAACCAAATCGTCCGCAAAGTGATTCTGAGTTCTTGACAAATATTCAAAGTCGATATCTTTGAACTCTTTAATCATTTCTTCTAAGAACTTAAGATATGAAATGAGCTTGGAATCCTTAATTTTCCATTCACCCTGGGTTTGCAAGATGATTAGTATGGAATCTCCATAAAATGGCTGCTTCTTTACTTTCATAGTGAGGGTTAATTGCATCCTTAGAATGCAAGTCTCATATTTTGAGATATTGTTAGTGCATGGGAATACTAACTTTGCAACAACTGGATAATGTTGATCCTCTAGGGATATTAAGATTGCCCTAGTTTCGAATCCAGTGAGATTTACGGCACTATCAAAATACATCATTGACTTATCTTCGGACATGCTTAAAACACAGTCTTCTGATTCTTCATTGCTTGGAACTTCAAATCCTTGGACATTTTTGCTAACATATCTGCTATGGCTCTTCCTTTGATGGACTTCTGAGTTGAACTCTTAATATCAAATTCTGATAGGAGGACCTATCACTTAGTCAATTTTTCAATAAAAGACGGCTTCTCCATAAGGCATTTGATTGGGTCATTTTTTGTGACTAGCTGAATATGGCATATTGTCTCCACTTGTGAAGTACCCACACCAATGCGATACATGTTTTCTCAACTATGGGATAATTCATCTCTGACGCAATGGACTTCTTACTCAAATGGTAGATTGCCAGCTCTTTACCATCCTCTAGGCTTGCTTGAGTTAATAAAGCTCCTAAGGATTCTTGATGGACGGTGAGATATAAAGTCAGTGAAAAATTAGGCGTGGAAAGCACTAAGACTGATGGCGAGATGAGATATTCCTTAATCTTTTCTAATGCCTAGCGGCATTTAGAATAAAATCCACTTTGGCTCCTTTTCTTAATAGCTTAAAGAATGATTTTGTTATGTTAGAAAGCTGATAGATGAATCTGGCGATGTAATTCAACTTCCTCAACAAGCTCCTCACTTCTTTGATAGTCATGGGGTTTTGATATCTAATATCGCCTTAACCTTAAAAGGGTCAATTTCAATTCCCCAGTTGCTCACCATGAACCAAAGAGTTTTCCCGATCGTGCTCCAAAGACTCATTTAGCGGGATTCAGCTTCAATTTATACTTTCGAAGTCATTCGAATAATTTTCTAAATACCCAAACATGGTCCTCTCTAGGTTTAGATTTTGCAACCATATCGTCTGCATAGACCTGAATCTCCTTGTGCATCATGTCATGGAATAGAGCCATCATGGCTGTCTGGTATGTTACCCTTGTATTTTTCAGACTAAAAGGCATAACTTTATAACAAAAGTTGTCCATGGTATTATGAAGGAGGTCTTAGATTTATCCTTTTCTGTCAGAAGGATTTAATTGTATCCAGAAAATCCATCCATACACGAAAATAGTTCAAAACTTAATGTACTATCGACCATGACGTTAATGTGTGGTAGAAGGAAGTCATCTTTCGGACTCATCTCATTCAGATCGTGATAATCCACGTAAACTCTAACTCTCCCATCTTTCTTCATTACTAGGATGATATTAGCGACCCATTTAAGGTAAGGGATAACTTCAATAAATCCCACTTTAAGTAGCTTCATTACTTCATCTTCAATTTTTTTAGAGAACTCTAGTTTTGTTCATTGAAGTTTCTATTTCTTAGATAGAACACTCGAGTCGATCGGGAGCGAATGCTCAACGATGCTTGAATATAAACCTAGCATGCTCGCATAGGACCAAGCAAATACATCTTGATATTCTCTGAAAAGTTCGATTAGAAGAGATGCTTCTGACGATGATAACATTTTCCCGATTCATTTTCCCTATTTTACTTCCTTCAAATTCTCATAATTCTCTAGATTGATTATGATTGTACCTTCTGTGGTCATGGACTTATATTTCTCATATCAGCTCTAATCCCATTTGATATCTCTCATATTGTCATCCTCCTCTTCTTCAATCGCATAGGAAAGTCATCAGATGGTTTAAGCTACTTAGTAACTATTATGCATATGAGGGATGGTATGCTTGAAATGTTATGAGCATGGCTAGTATTATATAATTATCAATGTAAATGCATGAATTCTCTTAAAAAAGAATTTTGAAATATGTTTTAAGAAAAAGAGAAATGGAAACTAGTCTTTATTTCATCAGACGTCTTTACTCTCCTAAAATCATTTTGAGAAAACAGGAATCTTATAGCAAATCAAGCCTCGAGTTGCAAAGATTTGAAGACAAGTATTATCATCGAGCTGATTCATTATTCCACATGTCCTTAACAAAAATCGTGGAACTTTTTATTAGATGAAAAATGGACAGCATTACAGCATATATTGCTTAGACCAACGGTTGTAGATCCAAGGGTGTTTTTCCAATGAGAAATGTAACAACAAGAATTAAATTGCAGAATCAATACAATGTAGAAATCTAAATGCATTAAAAGGAAAGGGAAGAAATGGCCTCTTTACTCAGGCATGGTGAAGTCTTTATGAAGCCACTCGATGATGATGTTAATGGTGTCTTCAAGGAATGGATTAGATACGTCAGACTCTGGTGTATTCTGAATCTTCTCATTTGCTAGTAACTTAGGGCATTTGGAGAAGTACTGATCGAATAGATTGCTAAATAATTTGGCTTTTCCCTTCCAGGCTTTAGAAACAACAAAGGGATTACCTCTATTTCCTCGACCTCCATGGCTTATTTTTTGGCCTTGGCCTCAACCTCACGTTAATGATAACCTTTCAAGAGAGTCATAATTGGGTTCACCTGTATACCCTAGATTAATTCGATGATTATTACTATCCAGTTGGAGAAGTTCTCGAATCCCTTGGCCTTGCTTTCCTAGGCCTCCTCCAGGGATGAAGTCATATGCCAATGACATTTTTCCAGGCACCAAAGTGTATGGGGAAGGCATAGGAACTCTTATCTTAGTTTCAGAAGGTGTGTACACTACTGCCACCAGCTCAAGAGAGTGATAACTCAACTCCTCTTTTTGCTCTGGTTCCACATGTGGAACCGCACATTTCTAGTAAAAGCAAAGTCCATTTCTCTATGTATTGTAATTATTTTGCCGTCTACTACAAACCGGACCTTTTGATGTAGGCTTGAAGGTACTGCATCGATTGTGTGAATCCATGGTCTTCCCAGTAGAAAGCCAAAGGCACTTAGGAGATCCATGACTTGGAATTCAATAGAGAATTTGACCAGTCCGATAAAGACATCCAGCTTGATTTTTCCTACTACGGTCTTTCTCATTCCGTTAAATGCTCGGATAGTCACCTTAGGGTTGCGGATTACTCTTTGTTTATGCCTAAGTTCCTCAGCGTGGCTAGTGAACATATGTTGAAAGCAGATCCGTTATCTACCAATACATATGAGACTTGCTTACCATGACTATTCACGGATATATATGGCCTTTTTATGAGTCCATCTGTTAGTGGGAAAATCCTTATCGAAAAGGATATTTGATCTTTTAGCAAAATAGATCCAGCGAAATCTTCTAGCTAAACTTTGTTAATGGTTTTCGGTACATGGACCTCGTTTAGCACCTTTAATAGTGCATTCTTATGCTTCTCCGAGTTAATGAAGAGATCCAATAATGAGATCTACGCTTGCATTTTTCTTAGCTGCTCTATCACCTCAAATTTATTTGTCCTGATAATGGACAACATCTTTTCAGTATCTTCTTTTGTTACCTCTCTTTTCTCAGGTTCACTTTTTCTAAGTATATAACATCTCTCAGATCTCATGATAGTGTCTATCTCACTCACACTATAGTCCTAGGGGACTACTTTAGAATCATAAACTTCTGGTGGTGGGATCTTTATCACAATGGACTCAACCTTTTCATCATATTCTACATCTGTATCGTCCAATTCAAGATCGGATAGGGTTATTACCACATGTTCAATGGAGTTACTTTTAGCTTCCTCCTAATTGTCCACTTGATCCAATTAATCACAAAAGGAGCCTTTGATTCTATCACCGCAATCACCTCGTCCTCATCGATATCTTCTGAATTATAGCCACCATGCGATTTTTCATGTGATACCCCTACCGGCTCGACTGAGGGAAAAAAATCATTCCACCATGGGCGATTTCTAGTCGGGATTTCCTCAAAAGAGTACCAACTTGATCGGGACTTTTCTCGTTTCTAACTTCATTCCTTCAGAGGACGCTTTCGTGTCTCAGTCTAATACTTATCATATGCTGAAAAGATTGAAAACTATATGTGTAGATATAGTCGATGTATTTTTGGGGAAGAGCATTTAGGAAGTACTCCACCAACTCCCTTTCGGTCAGAGGGGATAGAAGTTACCTAGCTTGCAACTTCCACCTATATGCTGCAAACACCTTAAAATCCTTGCCTTCATCCATAACAATGAGGGCCAAGTCATTTTTGTGACGGTGAATTTCAGATTAGCTTCGAATCGCCACATAAACTAGTCTAAGAGATCTTCCAAATTCAGAATCCAATCTAGATTAATTGATCGATGCTAATGGAAGGCCAAGCCTACCAGACTGTGTTTGAAGTGCTAATAGGATCTGATCGTTTTCATGGTAGCTAACCATTTTGTGGAGATAATACAAAATGTGATTCAAAGGGAAACCGATGTTGAGGAAGTTTGTCTCTCTGAATGTTTTGACTCTGACAAAACTTTCCTTTTCCATTTGGAATTAAGTTAATATATTGAAATTGCTTTTGCAGAGATAAGTTTGTGAAAAGAAGCTTATATGGATCCAGATCTGATGTTCAGATTCAAGAGTCCTTCTCATATATCTACTTCTAAGTCTGTAGAAGTAAAAGTGTTCAGATAAAATAGGAACTGCCTCTGAATATGTCAGAAGGAAAAGCGTTGTCTCTGAAGCCTTCAGATGAAGAAGAGTTCCATTTAAAGACTTCAAGGAAGCTGCATCTGAATACTTACTAGAAGATTTTTGTGACTCGTCAGCAAGGATCCTCCAGAAGCAAAAATCGCTACTTAACTCTGAAGTGAATCAGAGGAACTTCAGTTGTAAACTGACTCTGAAATATTTCAAACACAATTTCAGACTCAGTCTTATGACAAAGAAGACCTACGTATGGCAGGTTTCCGAGATGGCTAGGATATCTATGGAAGTTTGTGTGATTTGATTGACCGGATTCTTGTCCTATCAAATCAGGAGAATATCTACAGTTGGATGACACCTTCCATATACAAAGAATATTGATTAGCTTGGATGAGCTCTCTTGTGGACGAGCTGAATCTTCATTGTTCACTAATTCTTCTTCAACTTCTCCAGCGGTATTATCACTATTAAATGCGCAATCAAAATTGAGCCTCCATGAATTTCCATCATCAATCTCCAGCTTAAACTCATTGGCGGACAAATTAATTGTCGAAGGAGTACCATCTGTCATGGAACCATCAACCTAGTTTGACAATTTCTAAGTGACAATTTCGCTAAACAACGTATCTTCTTCTCTCTTGAGGCCTTCCTTTAGGGGGTATGCAGAAGCTAGTTCCAACAACTCCTGTAACTTTGTTAAGTCTACTATGAACTCTAGTTTGTTAAAATCATTCTCATCCCAAATAGCGTTCACCTTCTTATGCTTCGATAGAGGGTTCTACTTAACCTTTGGCTCCGTCTTGTTGAACTTTAGTACTTTTCCATCTATCAGTGCTGCACCTTATACTTAAGTGCGAGATAGTTATCCACATTGTCCCATTTTCATCCATGTGGTAGGTGCATGACTAGGTCTCATCAAATCCAAAAAAATCTAGGTGGATTTAATCTTGGAGGTTCTTTGGCGACTAGGTACCTTTCCAACAACATTGGTAACACTTAGATAGCGGACAAGGCAACGGTGTAAAAATCAATGGAGCCTTTTTCTTAGCTTCAAACTTTTTTAGGGCCCACCAAGACATGTCACCTCGGGTTTGGGGTGTAGTCTGGGGGTGTAGTCTGGGAACCTTTTCATCCTTGGTGGGCTAGGCATGAAAGTGATATCTCATGAATTATCCCGCTTCCTTTTAATGGGGTAATAGCATTTAAAAGTTGGCTCTGGTACATGTTTCCCCCTTATGATCTATTCATTGTGTTTTACAACCTCGATAAGGTGTACGAGAGTCTGGCACCCTGAAATACTAAACTTTCAAAGTACTCATACAGGAGGGTTTTTAGGAATAGATCCACTAGTTCATCTTCTGGTGTCAACGGCTTTACTTGCGATGCCAAGGCCTACCACCTTTCAGCGAAGGTGCGCATCGCCTCGCTCTTTTCCTCTGTAGTTCTTAATAAGTCCTCTTTATTTGGCGCCGTTGCAATATTAAACTTATATTAGTGTAGAAATGCTTTGGCCAAGTCCTCCCAGCTATTGTATCTTCCATGTCCAATGCAATAAACTAGGCCAGAGAGGCACTAGCCAAACTCTCATGAAAGTGTTAATCAGTAGTGGAATGTAGTCGGAATAATGCACCATATTATGCAAGTAGTATTTTAGATGTGCTCGGGGACAACCTATCCCATTATACTGCCGAACGAATTCTAACTCCTTGTAGCCAAGTGGAGTCTCTATCTTCGTGAACGGGGAGATCTTATTAAAGCAAGCTAGCTAGTATCCCTAGCTACTTAGACATTCCTTGATCTTAGCTAGCCTTATTGCGCCCTCTTCAGTTTTGGCCGTAGGTCTCTCTTTCTTCTCCTTTTCTAGGTCAATCACGACTAGCGAAGTCTTAGGGAGCGTCTCTCTATCGGGATCTGCATTGGATATCTGATTAGCCTCCGAGTCAGTAGATGAATTCGGGTGTATAGTTTGATTGGATTCCAATGTAGTTGGGTATTTCCATTTCGTGGCGATCATCACCACCTTCATATCTACGACCATGGTAGCTACCCTGTTTATGTGTCTCCAATTGGCCACTTTGGGAGCTAGTTCTTTGTGTTCTATTCTCAATTATTTTGTCTTATTGCGAGTCCTTGTGATTGAAAATTATCACATGATTTCCAAATAGTAAGTCAGAACCATGGTAATGAAGAAACTAATGTTCAGAATTTTAAAACCTCATTAGTGTCGTGTTCATAGGAGATTAATGGAAAGAATGGCTCATTCATGAGCCTTAACCTCATGTGAATGGTCTTTCTCCTCATTTGCTGCAAATGAGCATGCTATTAAGAAATGGTATAACTCGTGATAATTGCTTTTTGCTAGATCAAGAAAAACATGATGACTGTGCATAGATGAAAATGATATGAGTTCATTACAATTGAAATCCCTTGAGAATTTTCAAACTAACTTAAATTGCAACATCCACATATTAAAACTAGACAGGAAAAAATTATTTATGCAATCAGGGGACATTTAGGGGCTAGGGTACTCTCAACATTCTTCGATCCTTTCGAGCCCCACAAATAAGGGTCTTCATCTTCCTTGAGGGGTAAGGGTCCCATGTTCTCTGGTACATACGGCTCCACTCTGCACAGATGTGGGATGATGTAGTCAGGTACACATGGCTCCACCATGGATTGCCGATATTCTTTAAATAACTTGATGTACTCCTTGGCAGTGTGATGTATGTTCATCTCTTCATCAAGATGACCTGGCCATTCCACTCTTGCAGGGGAGAATTCTTCAAGGCGTGGATTATAAGGTCAATCTTGGCTTGGGAGAGTGTCGTAATCTCCTTAGTGAACTCATCTTGTGGTAAATCAAAGGCGAAAACCACCCCAGGACATACTGTCGGCGGGACTTCTTGTAACACTCCAACCTACCTTACCACTCTAATTGAATAGTATGCGATTACACCTGTGCAACCCAGTAGTGAAATGGGATTTCCATCAATCCCTATAATGCGAGCCTTTAATATCCTTGGCTAGGTTAAATGCCATCGCAGTTGCATTGGTTCTAAATCTTCAAGTAACTCAATCATTCTTTGAAAGACAACTTCGAGATAGAGGATTGACATTTTAAGAAGGATCCAAGTGGATGGATGTGTTAGCTGATTTCATAGCACTTGACACGGAGATTAAAATTTTTAATGTGTGAGGCAAACCACATATGCAGAAGGCCATTGGGAGCTTGAAAAGTGCCCCTTTGGGTGGATCGAAAATGGCTTACAAAAAGGAAGGTTTCAGCTAATATCATATAGGAGTAGTTCTAGCGATAGCATGCTTATTGGGCAATATGGACCATAGAGGGATCAAACGTGGTTCCAGAATTAGGTAAAAGGACGAATGCGAAGAATGCTAAAATGAATACTCTAGCTGACCTATGACCCGTGTCGATTGGAGGGATAAATAGTTGTTATAGAGGAATGAAAGGGTGAACTTACTAGAATTGGACTTGAAGATCTTCTCTATTTCAGAAATTTTGAGACAGAGGAATTTGGATAAGGCTTAAGTTGAATCTTTTCGAAAGAGAGACTACACAATATGCTCATCAAAATCTACCCCAATAATGACGGTATACTCCTCCAAAGTGGGTGTGAGCTCCAAACCTCAAAAGTCGAAAGTCAAAGTCTTTGGATCCCAAAATTTCGCCAAAGCTTGGATGAAAGCGAGCCAATAATCCACCACGATAAGCTCTATTAAACGTCCCAAACACTCTTCGACATATACTTGGTTTTTCGCACTAAGGCGACTCCACCATGTTGAGAATTCCTTATATGGAACTGAAATGATCTTAATATCCAATTTCCCCATTTATTTTGGAATATGAGAAAAAGCATGCTAAAATTAATTACCACGAGTTATAATGCAACATGAATAGGGATGTGATACAAATGCAATGAAAATTAACTAATTCAATTTCATATTTTCTTTTGATGAAATAAGGGTTAAACGCACTTATTTGACCAAAAGAGGTCAAATAAAGGGTTTTAAACCAAATTTATCCCAAAAGAATTATGCGATTGATTAGAATTACTCAAATGATTGGAATGAAAATCACTATCAGATCCATCAACCAAAATCACTAGAGAAACTCAAATAGTGTAGATATAGCACAAAAGATCCCTAATACATTTAGATCTAAAGGGACGAGATAGAAAGGATTCTAATAGGGGAAATCCGTTATTTAAAATTCAAAAATGAAATCTAAGGCAAATGGATGTGAATAAGACTAAGGATGCCCCAAATCAGGTTGGAAGTCATCTGGTCCAAATCAGGCTCTCTTAAGCTAGCACATATATCCGTCCATCTTGGAATCGCTGGATGATATTGCCAATAGGTCGTATTTGGATAAGGTGATTGGCTTCTTCAATGTAATTTCTTTATCTAAGGAAGAGTAGATGGTGGGACTTATCTTGATGATCTTTCGTTCAAGCTTCCCTAAGGTGGGTTGTTTGAATTGCTTGGACAATGATCCTCTAAGTACCATCCTTGTGGTGTGTGGCTTCCTGATCATGAGGGGACGCCAAGCTCTCGTCTTTGCTCTCTCGATGTGGTAACGCTTCTTTGCTCATTAATTTTGATCCATTCTTTGACTCCGCAGTTCATCTCTAATTCGCTCAAATATGTTGTGATATAGAAATCTCTAGAGTGGAGTACATTGCGCCTAGTGAGCTCTCTTCTATGGGCGAATCAAAATGCTCCAAATGACCCCACATCAGCGGTGTCACAGCGTTGAATGCTCCATCGCTCCCTCATAAACACCATAGGGACTACGGACCGATTTGGGGAAACCATCATTCTAACCTAAAAATGGCTTTCAATCCAATCACTTGAGTGATTGGATTTGAAATGATGCTATTATATGCTTGGTATGCACAGTTTAGAATGCATGAGAAATGAAGTATAAGTTTAAGGTATAAAGATCTTACCAACCAGACCTTTTTTTTTTTCGATTTTAGGTATACCAATCATCCATGTCACGTGCGCATGAGACAAGTGGGGATTTGACTTTAAAAAATCAAAAAAAAGGATAAAGTATGGACCTAAAAGGCTCCCACTATTGATTTGATAATTTTTCCCACAAGCGCAATCAAACATCAAGTGGAAAACTCATCGATTTAGATAGTGAGTGGGATAAAAAATGGTTAGCCCAGGCACAATTGAATGCTAGAGTTTTGCATATCGATCCCTATCTATGGCAACCTAAGAAAGTGTTCGCAGCTTAGGTTAAGCACTTGTGTGTGCAGGTACCATGATCCTCAAAATATGCAAGATCATGCATAATATTTGATATCCAAACAAAGCTTCAAAATTGCGTGAAATAAACAATCCTCCCCAAACTCCAAACCTGCATAAAATATGTAACATACACTTCACCCCTCATAACTTCCATCTACAAAAATATTTAACACATATGGTTAGGTGACTTACCTTACCTTCAAGAGCGTACACAAAAAAAAAAAGTCAGAAAACACTCAACTCTTTAAATCAGCTCAAGTTTTTTAAAAGTTTACAAACCAAGTTCCTAGTGGAGTCGCCAGTCTGTCGCGACCCTCCCGAGATTTTCACATACGTAGGAAATCTCGAGGTAGCTAATGGATTACCAAGATCTTGTTTACTCGATAAGACGGGTGAGATCGAGGCGTGGGCTCTCCCAGGCCCATACCAAATCACGTCAAGGAGGAATTTTAAATCTAGGTCGACTTTAGTATGGTCAGGTAACATGTGATTAATGTACATGCCATCAGAGTTACTATCAATCTTTTTTGGAGGGTAGATCAAGAACCTTATCGTGCGGTTGGAAGAGACCGTTCGGTTTGCGAAAACCAGAGAAGTGGGTTTGTAGACTTAATTACGTCGACTTTTCAACCAACACCCTTTCAGTACCTAAGTTGAGCGATTTTTTAACTTATAGATTTCATGCAAATATTTCCTTTGGGTAAGATAAGTCCTAAAGTTTAAAGGGTTTATGCAAATGGGGAAGATATTCTATTAGAGACAATCAATAATTGAAAGTGCGCAGATCAAGGAATCGGTACAAATGAATAAATCACATCAAAATAGCACTCAAATGGTTGCATGAAAAGCCTAGTGAAGCCCTAAGTGTTTAGAAAATGCACCAATAAGGTTTAGGGGTAGTTTGGGAGAGTTTGGGTAAAATTAACTAGAGGAACCAAAATGATTATTTTTCAAGATTCGGGAACCCAAAGTCATGAAAATAGGTCAAACTAGTCGAATGTGGTCATTTCCTATTTTCATGATTTTGAGAATTTTTCTGATTTTTATTTTATTTTTCTAGAATTTTTTAGAATTTTTGGATTTTTAAAGCATTATTATTATTATTATTATTATTATTATTATTATTATTATTATTATTATTATTTTTCGAGTCAGGTTGGGTTAACCTAGCCCACAGACTCAAAGACTTGGCCTAAACCCACACTAGTTTGAACTGGGCCTAAAATGACACAGTTTGGTTTTTTTTATTTGAATTTTCAAATTTTTTAGTTTTTTATTTGATTATATAATTTTCCCGCCTGTTTACTAATCTAAGGGATCCTGGCACACCACGTGGCAAAATCTAAGCCGCAAGATAAAAAGAATGTTACTTTCTGAAAAATCAATTATAACTCTGAAAAAAGATTTTTTATTTTCCAAAAGATCCAGATCGCGACACATGGCACAACATCCATCGTCGGATCTAGATTTTTATTTTTTATTTTGAAAATTAATTTTTGAATCCAAAAAAAGATTTTTATTTTCAGAAAAAGCACAATCTTAACAAGTGGGGGAATCTCCATCGTCAAATCCCTTTTTATTATTTTTCGTGATTTACAACCAGAAAATCCTTTTTTGCTTTTCTTTTATTTTGCTTTAAAAAAAATGTGCTGTGTGTGCACCACATGGCAGGTAGATTGGTTAACTCTACTATTCAATGGCGAAGATGAATAGTGGCTTGACGGAGTCACTGTTTCGACCAAATTTTCGAAGACTTACTCAGAAAAAAATGAAACTGAGCCTAAAAAACTAAGTTTTTCAACCAAATCAATCCTATCTTGTCTAGCTAACATTCTTAGGCTCAGATATCACCAAACTGATGTCAACAGACCACTCTAACACAAGTAACAACTCAAGCTAGAATTTGCAGATAGATTTCTATGCTAAACAAGCTATAAAAACCGTCAAGTAGCATCTAAGGAGTGTGAGGGAACTTACTTGGCCATCGAGAGGGCTTGGTTTCTTGTGAAATGAGCTCGTGAGTTCTTGGAAGAGCTCGGGTTCTCGTAGTTCAAAGTTATGGTTTCACACGATTTCAATGCAAGATAAGGATATGGTTGTGGTCAGGGATGGCTATAGGTGCGACTCAAACAAAAACTTCAAAGAAAATGTGTCGAACTAAGCAATTCCCATAGAAACCAAGCTTGAAGCTTGAAATGACAGTTACCTTGTTCGACAATGAAATAGCAAGCAGCGGGGGTCAGGACATTTGCGGCGACTTCACTAAGCTTGGACGACTGGTCTTGTGGCTTAGTTTTGCACGGGAAGCTTTGACGAAGCTACCAAAGTTCTTTGGCCGAGGAGCTCCAATGGTGGCATTGAAAAAAAAACCTTCGGGAATTAGCCTTCTCTCTCTTTCTCTCTCTAGCTTTTGTAGGTTGTTGTAACTGAATGAGAAACCTCCCCCCCCCCCCCTTTGATCTAAAGACCGCGTGAGATCTTTTAAGCCCCCAACTCAAAAGAAAAAAATTTGCGAGTGGGGATAAGAAAACAAAACGGGTTTTGGGTTTTGTCTTGGTCAATAGGGTCAACGGGTTCATCGGGTTAGGTTAACCTGACCCACTTGACAAGATCTGTTTTTTTTTTCTCAAATTAGTTACTCAAATGCCCAAAAAGCACAAACTTAACTTGAAAATCAAATTCTATGACATGAATAGCATCTGGGAACCAAAATTAGGGGTTAGTTAATTCGAATCGATAAAAATCCCTTCGATGAAAGTTTGACCTAAGGACCCATTCTGAGAAAAACGAACCCTAAATGATGTTTTTTGCTCAAAATAATGCCATGATTGGATCCGGGGGCGAGGGGGGGGGGCAAGAACTAGAGGGTGACATGGTTAGATTTTCATTTTAGTCCCTAAAATTTTTTTTATTTCATTTTATAGAATCTAGGACAAAATTGCAAAATTTAATTGTGCAATTTAGTCCTTTTCATGAATCCAACAATTCTCTGAAATTTTGGACTGAAATGTAATTTTTGAAAATATTGGGGAATTTCATGACTCTAAAAATGTAAAGAAAGGGAATTTAAAGGGCTAAAATGAAATTTCTCAGTTTTTTGGGAATTAATTCGGGAATATGATCAACTAAGAAAACCATTATCTCGAATCAATTTTTCTAATTTTCTTCATCCAAATTAAAAATAAAATATAAAAAAATATTGGGTATTTTTTTTTGTATTTTTGTGGCCTCAATGCTATTTTTTTGATTTTCCAAGTATTTTATATTTTCTAGAAATATTAAAAATACGAAAAATTTGAAAATTTATTTTTGTTCAAAAATAGTTCCTTAGGCTTGGTTAAGGCTTTCAAAGTTTATTTTTCAATTTTTGAATTTTTATGAAATTTTTTAATGAATTTTCTAAAATAAAATATTGAAAAATACTGAAAATATAATAAAAAATTCATTTTTTTGTTTAAAAAATGGTTCCTTGGGCTTGACCAAGGTTTTCAAAGATGATTTTCCAATTTTATAAATTTTTATGAATTTTTTAAATATTTTTCTAAAAAGGATCAACCAAAAATCAAGTGTCAACCTGACATTGGAGATTAGTGATGGTCAACGGTTGGCAGCAGTGGGGGACAGGGAAGGTGGTGATGGTTGTCCGCAAGAAGCGGTGATGGTTGGTGGTTGGCATCGCTAGCGGGGGTCGCGGTCGCAAAAGGTCGATGATGGTTTGGGTGGCTGCAATGGTTGGCCGTGGGCGACAGCAAAGGGGGTTGTGACAGCGGTGGAGGTGGACAATGGTCATGGGCAGCAGTGGGTGGTGATTCGCAATGGACCGGCGACAAAGGTCGGTGATAGGAATGGTCGAAAAGAGGGTGAGGGTGTGTAATGAAAAGAGAGTGATGCGAGAAGTACTTCTTGAGTAGATAAGGCAATTTTTTTAACTTCTTAAATTGGGGAAAAAAAAAACTTCAAAAGTAGAAATTTTTTCAAAAGTAAATTTTTTTGCCAAATAGATTTCTGCTTCAGAAGTTAAATTACCAAGGGATTTCTGATTCTCAGAAGTCTCGTGTTGCCATGAAAACCTAAAGAATGGAATGATGTTAAATAAGCAAAAATGGATTCTGATTCTGATTCTTCTTAAAAATCATTTTTCGAAGTGTCAGAATCACATTTTGTAAAGCAAAATCCCAGAACCAAAAATGGGAGTTGGGTTTCTGAATTATAATCACTTTTTGAGAATCAACAAACCAAAATGAAATATCAACATCTCTCACATTTTTTCCTTTACAGTGCTCTCTTTATTTTATTCCCAGTCAAGTTTCTTTCAACCTATAAAAATTAAAAATAACACATTTCAAAAAAAAATTGAAATTTTTTTTAAAAAAATCACAAAATTTAGGAAATTACCTAAAAATAGAAGAGCTAGATGAGACTAGTTGTTGGACCTCATTTTCAATAATTTGGAACTAAATTTCCTAGATATCATATATCACCTTCTACAAAAAAATATCGCAGAAGATAAGAGATGAAGGCATCCAATGTGGGATGGTAACATATATACTCGTAGCCTGTGCGTCACACAAATGTGACTATCTGCAGTGGAGCTGGAGCCCAAACACCAACTTGGAATTAGGGAGAGAAGTTGCAAAATGATAGGAAGGACTTGTTAGTTCGTCTCAAGGAATATAATTTTGTTTTTTTTTTTTCACTGAATAATTTGATTGTCGACACTGCATGTTTGTGATGTATTTGGACAACGCAAATTTAAAGAAAAAAAATGAAGGAGTCTTTACTATTGGGAACGTGTCCCATGCTTTTTAATCGAACTTAAAGGTCATGTATTAAAATTTTGTGTTCATTTCATATGAACGCTATAAAAAAAATAAATGATTTTTAAATTTTTTTAGTGTGCATTGAAAATTAGTCTTCAATTAGAAATAAAATTTTACAAAGGAATTACATAATTATTTGAATTTAAATCGAAAACCAAAAAAATTAGGCCAAGAGCAACGAGTTTTTCAAAACAGAAAATTTGTGCAAGTTATCAAACGCCTTTTCCGGTTCTTTAAAAAACTCTTCAGAACAGAATGAAGAGACAAAGTCAGTTTAAGTAAAGATATCAGTTTTTTAATGAGACAGAATGGTGTGTACAATGCTCATGGCCCCTAAATTACCCCAACGGGAGATTTTAGGTATGTCACCAGAAGTTTACAACCCCAAATAAGTTTGTACCAGCGAACCCCTAATAGTAGATCGCCATTAGCCAACGAATATTCTAAATATAGCTTAGAAGATGGAATGAGCAAGGATGGAGTTCTGCCTTATGAATGTGTCTTAACAACTATGTGTCGTTACGCACTATCTGCATATTAATTGTGCAGTGTGATTTTCACGGACACATTGTTATGGAAGGGCCACAAATAGTTTTACAAGTATGTATGTAATGCAGGACAAGGTGGGCCATAGGCACAAAAAGATAATGTAATGCACGAGTGCACCGATTGTTTAAACTTACAAGGACAACACATAAGCACAAATGCTGAGTTTAGAGGGGTCAAAGTATTTAAAGTGAAATGAAATTGACTGTTAGCACAGTGTCAGGACTCCTCCATATCAACAATATTATACTAACAATGTATCACCACAGACTAAATTAACAAAAAAATTTAATGCATAATGCAAAAAGGGCGCTAAGTGGGCTCTCATCAGGATGACGAGCAATCGAGTGTTGCAAGGGTCACACCCAAAACCCGCCAACATTCGCCTTATTATCAATTTCGTAAGCCTTTGATCTTGTCGGATTCGAAGAATAAGTATGTTTTACTTATTTCGCTGCAAACAGACAAACAGACTGTCTCATTAATCCACTTCACTTAAAGCAAAAAAATTCAGAGGGGACAAAGAAAATCAAAAGACCAATGAGAGAAGGAGAAGAGAGATGTTCTTCTGCCACGCTTCAGTGCCGACCAGTGACCTGCAACGGCAACAAAGGAAGATTTCATGACGATATTCACAAACCTCCTCCGCGATCTATCTCTCATTTGTACTCTCTACACGGCAACAGGTTTGCTATACCCCCATCCTCTTTCCTCTCCACCCCCCCGGTAGGGTACCTCAACCAGGCGGTTTGCGGACTCCGTCGCCAATGCCAGATAAGCACTCCTGCAAGCGATTCACGACGGATGCGAAAACAGAAGGCCTTAAACAAGATGAGCTCTCGGACAGTCGAAGTGGCGACATGAGCTTCCTGCAAGCGGAACAAGGTGCAGAACGAATGGTAGTCGCACAAGCCTCCCCCAAGCGGTCAAGCGCGAAGGGCTTGAGAAAAGCTGAGTTGGCAGAGAGGTCGGCTGGTGGCGCATTATCGAAGGCTGAGAGCGACGGAGTGCTTGCAGAGGAGCCAATAACACACCCATATTCCTGTGTGTGGTGTTGCCCCCAGGCTTGGTTAAATTTGAATTTCAATGGACAAGAAGAAGCCGCACAGAATGCAATGAACGACTTGGTTTATGAGAAATTCTTTATTATTAATTTCAGTGAAGCCGTTGGGGAGGGCTCGGAGGGGGGGCCCTGATATGGCGGCTGAAAAACTTTAGACATCCTTACCCGATTGGCCCAATGCTCTGTGCCAAATAACTTGTCTACGTGTGGCCCACTATTTTTTTTTTTGGCGATTGTTAATTCTGTTCAACATTTCCGGCTAAAAATTAAACTAATCTATGAAAAATTGATTTCTCGGGGATATTGAGTTATTTTTGATTTATTAACAATGAATATGGTATTTTTTTAGTGCTCTTGTAGAAAATTCTAGGCTTTATCTATACTACTAGTGTATTTTATGAATTTTACAAATGCCAAATGAAAAATCATGTTAATGAATATAATTCATTTAATTAACTCATCTAAATGGTAGACGTGGCACAACCTCAAGGCCATTGTTTATGCTCGGCTCACCAAATAAACTGAGCCTATCCTAGAAAATTGTTTTTATCAATGTTGAGCGTCTTGATCCCTTTTTTTTATTAAAGCCTATCGTCAGGTTAGCAAAGGCCATAGAAAGAGAGAAGAAAGACAAGAAAAGAATATGAAAAATAAAGAAGATTGAAAATGTATTAAAATGGTGTTCCACTTCAACTCCAACACGCCAGTAAGACTGGTTTGCTTCCACTTAGTGATTTCCGGACAAAATGTGCTTAGGAAGGATTGAATTCGGATTAATAGGCAAAAGGTATTGAAATATTAACTGAGCCAAAAGTTGTTGTTAATCTAGTCTAGTCGTTAATACTCGTTTATATTTACAACTGATTCTATTTGTAAAGGGTTGATTATATCTAGAGTCCTTTAAACTCGGGTTTGAGGGTAGTGCTGGTGAGGATACACTCAAGGCCCGATTCTGGTGAGAAGGCCGACCGTCTATCTAGTGTCGCTTGGGTGAGGGTTAGCCCGTTAGGGCCCCTCAAGCACTAATAATGGAATGTCAAGGTACACACTGTTTTCTTTTTTTTTTTTTTTATTTATGTAGAATGTTTTCTATCTTTTTCCCCCCCCTAATATAAGGATAATAATGGAATGTGCGCAATAAACAATAATGGGAAAAAAGCAACGTGAGCTATTTTTTATGAAGCTTTCAAGATTCGAAAAAGTGACCCTCCGTCCTTTTTAAACAACGTCTTAAAATCAATCCGAGTCCACTCCTTCATTAACTTCAATCAAATATGTGTTCTAATCAGCGAGCATTAATGCAACTGGCCATAATAAATGTTCTTCCCACGCTATGTATAGTAGAACCAATCTTTGCTCTCCTGAAATACGTTGCGACTGCAATGAGTCCACTAATGCTAACAAATAAGTGCACCAGTTTTACAAATATTTCACACTTGCATATCGAGATATTGGGAGAGACAAAAAAAAAATGGATCTACGGGCCACACCCCACACAGATGCTTAAATGGTAGATTCCTGCTTTTGTTTTTTGGTTCAAATAAAAGTACTAACATATTATAATAGTTACCCATTCATAAACACAATGCGCCCATAGAAGGTAGCATCAAATATATAAAGGTTCGTCCCAGTATATAAAGATTGGGGAGGACCAACTGGTCCAAGAGGGAAGGAGATCATATGGAAAGAGTTGGCTTTTGCGAACACAATTGGCACTTTGTTTGCAGATCCGTAACAATGGGCAATTGAGAACAGGGAATTTGTAGAGGGCCGTCTGTCGTCGTCCCTTGGGCTGGCAATCAGCGGCTCAACTCGACCAGTCACGAATTGAGACTTCCACCCGTATTTACCTCTACCGGTTCTGGACAGTCTAAACTCCAACTGAATAATGCCTTCTCTCCATCGGAACACACCCTCTCCAGCACTTCAACCAGAGCCATCGTCCCCATGTTTTGGATCACATCGACAAAGAAAGAAATATGATGGGCACAAAATATCCAGCAATGTCTCCATCTCATTCCCAAAGGACACCGATATCACCCCTTCATGTCGCATTCAGTTAGAAAGCTCACTCGTCGACCGATTGATTTTGAAGGTTCGTTGACTTCGAGTGTTAGGAGACCCCACAATCTTGGCTGGTTGAGCCTTTTCAGTGTAAGATTCGTCTTTGTGAGTGCCATTGCTAAACTTTCGGGTGGTTACCTTTGCTACGTCATAGGGGACTTCAAATTTGGGGATTTCCTTTGAAGACAATTAGTTCCCTGTTCCACAGCGGCCACAGGGCGGCAACGATCTCTTCAAAGGAAGGTGAGTTCTCATTCTGTAGGACTAGATTTCTTTTGTAACCAAGCCTCAATTGTCTTATGTTTTCCAGTCCATAAGTCCAAAACTATTAAGGAACTCACTAAAAGCATGCATCTTATAGTTGTTCTACCATTTCTTACGATTCTTTCCCAATGATATAAAGTCTAATGGAGAAATCCCCTATGCATACCATGGTACAAGAGTCAGGGTTAGACATGGCCACGGGGGGCCCCAGTTTGGGCTTCTTCGAAAGGGCTCGGGATGGGCCCCCCACTGACTGGTTTTGGCGATTTGGACCGAAATTGAAACCGGGCCGTGGCCATAAGGGTACCAGTTTGGTTCTACATTTTGTGAATGGATATTTAGAATCGAGGTTCAAACCGCGCCTGAATTTGAGCCATTACACCAAGGCTCTTTTTTTTGGTTTTGGAGCCCCCAAACGACCAAATTAAAAAAAAAACTAAAAAATTGTATGATAAAAAAAATCTATAAATACCTCTTCCATTTTTCATTTTTCGCACAAATTCTCTCAATCATTCAAATCTCTTTAGCTCTCAAATATCTCTACTTCAAGTCTCTCAATTAAATTCTTGGTATCTAAGTTGTTATTCTATTTATTATCCCTTTAATAATTGCTATTCACATATTTTTATACTGTGTTAACTATATTTTTCTC
>JAGVVM010001876.1:0-28620 GCA_019149425.1 Psidium friedrichsthalianum
AATATATTGGATGGATCGGAAAATGGTGCACCAAGTATGAGCAGATGGGGCACCAGGTTCGAAGTGGTACATGGTGTGAAACAGACGAGCCTCGGTCATTTGGCCCGAATAAGTACTAAATCTGCAACATATTTACCCTGGTGTAGAATAATGCCTCGGTCTATTCGGTTTATTTCAATGCCAAGAAAGTAATGAAGCTCGCCTAGACTTAATAGAAAATTCCTGTCTGCATAGGATTTAATAGAGAATACTATGAGGTGAAATTTTTTTTTTTTTTTTTTTTTGCCTACAATGTCGTGGGCGCATTAGGTGACCCAGTGACAATAATGTTCGTCAACATTAAACTAGGAGGTCAAAATACTATGCTGAGCTGTATGAAGAAGAATAAAGAGTGATGAATCGACAAATTGAAGGAATGAAGCCTAGCTGAACCAGTGAAAAGCACTGAGACGTTGATGCCAAGTTCGAGGAGCCTGCTTGAGACCGTAAAGGAGTACCGATGTAATTTGCAAACATAGTGAGGATGAGCAGAATCAACAAAAACCAGTGGGGCTGATTCATGAAAATTTCTTCTTGTTAGGTGACATGGAAGAAAGGCTTCTTTCTTCACATCAAGCTTTCGGAGTTGCCACCCACCACTGAGAAATAGGCAACAGAAAGGTTACATCAACATGTGGAACTGTGACATGCTTGACGACAGGGCTGAAATTTCATTGTAGTCGATGCCTTCTTTTGATGGAATCCCTTTGCCGACTAATCGGGTCTTTATACCGCCCTGAAAGAGAACCATTCGCACGGAGCTTAACTCGGATAGACCCATTTTTGCTTAGCCGATGGGTTTACAATTCAGAGGAGGAGGGCACTAATGTCTATAGCAGATGAATTACACCGCCCTCATAAAAAATCAGACCTGGACATTAGTGCCTCCTCCTTTGAATTGTAAACCATCGGCTGCAAATGGGTCTTCCGAGTTAAGCTCGTGCGGGATGGTTCTCTTGAGCGTATAAAGCCCGATTAGTCGCAAAGGGATTCCATCAACAAGAAGGCATCGACTACAATGAAACTTTCAGCCCTTGTCGTCAAGCATGTCACAGTTCGCACTGGCTTTCTGTTGCCTTTTCTCGTGGTGGCAACTTTCCGACAGCTTGATGTGAAGAACGCTTTCTTCATGTCACCTAACAGTAAGAAATTTTCATGAATCAGCCCCCTGGTTTGTTGATTCTGCTCATCCTCACTATGTTTGCAAATTACAGCGGTCTCTTTACGGTCTCAAGCAGGATCCTCGAGCTTGGCTATCAACGTTCAGTGCTTTTCTGTTCAGCTAGGCTTCATTCCTTCAATTGTCGATTCATCACTCTTTATTCTTCATACAGCTCAGCATAGTATTTTCCTCCTAGTTATGTTGACGACATTATTGTCACTGGGTCACCTAATGCGCCATTGTAGGCTCTCATTAAATCCTTTGCAACAGGAATTTTCTATTAAAGATCTAGGCGAGCTTCATTACTTTCTGGCATTTGAAATAAACCGAATAGACCGAGGCATTATTCTACACCAGGGTAAATATGTTGCAGATTTACTTATGCGGGCCAAAATGACCGAGGCTCGTCCTGTTTCCACACCATTGTACCACTTCGGCTGGTGCCCCAGCTGCCCATCTTGGCCTTGCACCATTTTCCGATCCATCACTATATCGCTAGCATTGTAGGGGCTTTACAATATCTCACGCTCACTCATCGGATATCGCATATGCTGTCAACACAGCCTGTCAGTCATGCACTCTCCTACTGAGATCCACGGCAATTTGTTAAAGGATCCTTCGTTTCATCAAAGGCACTCACAATCACGGGTATTCTCTTCACCCTCGCTCTTCTTTCAGCTGCATGCTTTTTTCGATGCGGGATGGGCCAGTGCTCTAGAGATACTCGTCGCTCTGTTGGCGGGTTTGGCATCTTCTTGGGTTAAAAATCTCCATTTCATGGAGCTCCGCAAACAGCGGACAGTTCCCGATCAAGTACCGAAGCTGAGTTCAAGTGGTCTTGCTAATACCACCGCCGAACTTATTGGATAGAAGCTCTACTACGCGATCTTCATGTTATCAACCTGCTCCTCCTGTCCTTTGGTGTGATAATCTTTCTGCTATCTATCTTACTGGCAATCCCATCTCCATGCTCGCACTAAACATGTCGAGATAGACTACATTTGTGCTGCGAGCGTGTGGCCACAAAGGACAGCTTCACGTTCAGTACATCTCCACTCATGATCAACCAGCTGATATCCTTCACTAAAGGCCTCTCGCTCCTCGGTTCCGTCTTCTTCAGAACAAGCTTACCGTGACTCTGCCACGTCAGCTTGCGGGGGATGTTGGACGGCAAGGCTACAGCTCAACAGAGATCTCCTTGATCATTTTCCTGTTAGAGATATAGATATATTTAGGAGATTTCGCCTTGATTCTGATTTGCTGTAAATTGTTATTTGCAATTTGTTACCTTAGATAGTTAACCTTTAAAGTCCATCAAAATAAGCCGTGTACCCTTTATCAGAAAGATATACAAAAATGGCTGCCTTTTATAGCCGCAACTCTTGTTACCCTAATTTCTTTAGCTCTTTTCATTATACTATGAAAGTTCACCTGAGACGCATATTCTCAGGGGTGTTGACTCAAGAAAAAGACAAGTTGACAGCATGAAAGTTAAACGTCTCCGTTCGAAACTCTTTCTATATTCATAAACAAAATATGTAGGAGGACCCGTAGGTTGAGCCTGTTTTTTCATCTTCGACCTTTCGCCTATAAATTTTGGTGCTCAAACGACCGCTAAGCATACACCATCGCTTTAGTCTTAAACGTTCTCTCCTTGCAATTACGACTCCCTCCTTCAGCATGGCGAAGATCTTCAGGAGTGCCACCTTTTGGGGTCGAACAGGAGTGCCACCTTCATCGTCCGGATTTGTCTTTATTTTCTCCTCTCGCTGGTCAGTCTACTCGCAATTGCATTTGAGCCTGTGAATAAAGGTGTTGGCATTTTTACGGTTCGTGTATAAAGGGTGTGTGTTTAGTTCTTTCAGAAAAACATGCACACAGGGTGTTTAGCATTCGCTGGTTATACAAGTATGGGTTCGCAAACAATACACGAAATACCACAGTGTGCATGAAAGTGGAAGAACATGTGAAAAATACGCGAATACAAGCAAGTGTGGCTCCATATCACCGCTAAAACCCGTCCAACGAGTGGATCGGGTCGAGTTTGGGTCCAGTCATAAATGGTCCGACCTAAAGAGACTCATTTATTATGATGCAAATTTAGTGACTTATACTCAACCCGACTCGTGCCAACTTCATACACAACGACTCATATCCTAAAATACTTCCATATTTACTCTAACATTATTATATAAAAACAAAAAAACCTCATACTCAAACTAAGATGAGTGAACGCGAGATGGAGTGAAAGTGAGAGAGAGAATGAAGAGAGAGTCATAGAAGTGAATTGCATCTAAATAATGGTAAACTCATTTATTGAATCTATTTGTTTGGGATGAGCATTCATTTAGGCCATGCCTGAATGGCGGAAGCAAAATTATGCGGGAGGCGAAGCAAGACATGGAGCGGGTACTGCGATGATAACAATCATTGCGACCACCAGGGCAAGAACTGGGCGGGTGCAGTGCATGCGGCTTGTCATTTCAACTGGGGATTGGCTTGCTTCTGCTACTTCAATTGCTAGAGAGAACAGAAGACAATTCCGAAAGTCCTATTGATGGGAACACTTCATCCTCGGTCGAATGCTTCCATTACGTGGTATCGCTATTAAACAACGAATAATGCCATCTTTGGCGTCTTCCTTGTGGTTGTCAATGTTGTATGAGAGAGTTAGGATATGTTTGCAACGATTTAATTCTTTGATTTTATTCTTCGAAATAAAAAAAAAAAAGAATTAGAAACATGTTTGGTAACGTAAATTATTTTGATTTTGATTCTATTCTAAAAAACAGTTTTGAGCAAAAACAAGAATAAAAAAATTGATTATAAAAAATAGAATCACTTTTGAGAATCACAAAAAGAATAAAGTCTCAATTCTTTTTAAAAAATTAAATCCACATGGGCAACATGGGCTTCCACATGAACTTCTAACTTCAAAAAAAATTAAAATTAGATTTGAAAATTTACTAACAACTAAATTTTTTAAATATATTTTTTAAAATTAAATTTAAAAATAAGCTTTAAAATTTAACAAAAAAAGGTTAAAAATTTTTAAAAGGGGGAAATTAAAAAAATTAAAAAAATTTAAAAAGATTATAAAAGATGAAAAAAAAAGATGAAAAAACTTTTAAAAAATAATTCTCACTACCTAGTTTTTTTCGGGAATAAGAGTTTTGTGCCGTTACTAAACGTATTCTATTCAGGAATAGAAATTTTGAATAGTTACCAAAATGCATTCTGATTCTCTAAAAATTATTCAGGAAACAGGATCAGAAAATATAATTCTAATCACAATTACTTTTTACATCAGAATCGTTTAACAAAAGGCTCTTAGCCTCTTTTTGATTGCCCGAAAACGTTTGAAGTGTGTGGTAGTATTTTGAGAATGTCATTGTTGTCTCTTTCTTGATGGGCAACGAAAAGTGTTGTGGATTTCCGTGTATGAAAGCTTCTATTTGGAAAAATAAATCCTTTTATTGGGACTACGGTAAAAACCAACAAATATTTTACTACACACACCGTCGAGTAAACTCTTTGTTCCGACCAAAAAAACAAACTCTTTCTATGTATATTTATATGTTCTTTAGGACTTATTTAAACCAAGAGAAGCTATAAATAGAACGCTGAAACGGAAATGAAAAATAAAAATGGTAATTTTCTGCGGGGCATAACGGACCAATTTTCCTTAGATGAGATAGGCAGCTGTTAAATCGTGCTCGGTCACTTCTTTGTTGTTCTCCTTCCCAGTGTGCTGATGAAGTCTGCTCTCTTGTAAACCTTAGTATGGAAGATGAAGAACTTTTCTGCACCCTGCGAGATCAGTTAATTGAATAGCTTTCTGTTCTGAAACAAGTACTCTATAGAAATCCAAATGTTAAGCAAAATAAACCCGGTCACAATTAATTGGAAGAAGAAAGTGAACCAATACAACCTTTTGTGATTTGAACAATTCTTTGACGGGGCATTCCGTAATTTTTGCGCCATCTAGAACATTACAACATGTGCCTGTCCAAGTTCATGAACAATCACCGGTTCGAATATATATCTATTTGTCGATAGAAAATAAAAGCCAATAAGGTTTCGTTTATCAAGCGAGAAATGAATGATTTGAAAAATATTTTTAAAAAAATAACCGCTCGTGGTGAATACAAAAATGAGCAAATAAATAACATTTTTGTCATCAACAGGTAGGATTTTTTGATTTCTAATGGTCCTAAGAAATTAACATTAATGACTCCTAGAACTGTTTAAAATTGAATTATAGTAGCGCACTTCGATGTAGTGACGGGAAAACGCTAGGCCATAGATTACCGGCCATGGATTTTTGGAATTGCATTATTATTTTCATCTTCTGATTTTGATCTTCGATTGTTCGACAACAAAAGTTAGCTTCGAAAAAATTCCAGTTGGTGACGAGGAGAGGCGGGGCGCTACAATACTAGTCACATAATCATACATGGATTAAGGAAGCAGCAAACGACAAAATTTTAAATTAGATTTGATGAGGATTTAATCGAGGGCCATGTTTTCTATAAGATGTATTCTTGTACATTGAGAACAGATGTGTCCAGGATAAAATTGCAAAATCTACTCCTTTTGTTCTGCAGAAAACGAGTGACTGGAAAAATATTTTCGCGAAAAACGATCATTTTGTATTGCTCGAAATAGTTAGTCAATAGAAAATGTCTTTCTTCTCAATAACAATTTATGTATAAATATTTTTGCGGACAAGGAAAATATTTTTCGTTCATTCATTTTTATAAGCGATACAAGTAATTATCTTTAAAAGGATATTCATCGAAATTATTTATCTTTTGCGAAATAAATAGAACCTTAAAGTCTGATGATTATTTGAAGTTGAAAGATGATCTAAAGGGAAAAATTTACCCCCTTTTATATGGAGCGTAATTAACATATTGAGTAGTTTCCAAAAACTGAGATGTGTACTTTTCTTCTATTTTTTTTTTTGTCTTTCGTTTCCCTCCTTTGCGCCTTTTTCGCTTCTTCTTCCACCTCGAAACTAGGCCACATCTCAACAACTTGTAAACCTATAGCCGGCGCCAGACGACCCTTTGCTAACGCCACTCTCATTAGACCATACCATACATGCACAACCATAACATCCTGTCTATTTGCTTGCGTGGAGGTTCCGAGCCTCGGGCGACAACATAGTCGAGTAATGGCGGTGCCGACCAACTCCATGCTAGCCGGAGGTCATTACCTCCGTGGCGGCCTCAATCGAGTTTGCCAACGTTTGTAATTTAAGCACATAAAAGTAGTTTGACGCGGAATTTGGATTGAAGTTAAAGTTCCGAAGTTTTTAGGGAATTAGGCCCCTTTGAACGTGAGAATAGATGGCAATGATGGCGATCGAAATCTTATTGCTCTCCTCATTTTTTATTTGAGTTAAACATTGATATCTTATCATTCGAACATCAAAATATTCAAACGCGAAACTCTCTCTTGTCCCTTTTTTGACGTTTTTCGAGAAAGACATCGTGATACGTATTTAGTTCACACTAGACCCGGCTGTACAAGGTGTGTTCGCGGAAGTTTGAGCTCGATGGTGCCGTTTTTAACCACACATTGAAGTTGGGGATACTGCAATTACAAAACATTTCGAACGTACTTTGGTATGTAACATTGAATGCTATTGCCAACACTGGAATGATACGTCTTTCTTTCAGAGAAATATGCATGCCCACCTGAGTGCCGTACGAAAGTTATGGTAATTCTTCCCTTCCAGCATTCTAATGTCACTTTTACACAATCACATGGGTTGAAAGTCGAACTTATAATGTATGATAACTCACAGAAGTTGATGCGCTCTTTGTTTGGCTTGTGTGCATTCATTCGGGCGATGTGCAAATGGTGAAAGCGAACCTATGTGAGAGGCCAAGCACGAAATGGAGCGGGCATTGTGGTGAAACCATTCATTGTGACCAGAAGTGCAGGGACAAGGAGAATGCATTGCACCGGGCTTGTCATGCCAGGGGCCCGGGAATGCCTTGCTTGTGCTACTTCAATTGCTAGAGAAGAAGAAGACTGATTCCGAAAGTCCTATCGACACCAACACTTCTATCCTCGGTTGAAAGTTCCCAATCACATGGTATCACTATTAGACAACGAATGATGTCTTTGTCGGCGTCTTCCCTGTCGACGTCACTGTTGTCCCCGATGGTGCGGTGGATGTATCTTGATGGGCAACGAAAAGTGTTGTTGCTCTCCTTGTATGAAAGCTTCCATTTGGAAAAATAAAATCCTTTCATTAGAACAACGGTGACAACCGACAAATCTTTTACCATACACACCGTCGAGTAAACTCTTTTTGTTAGCATTCACACATTCTTTCGGACTTACTTGGAAGGGAGAAAAAAATATATATGATCAAAGCAATTGAGGAATAAAGCGGGGACAATGTTGCATGTTACTTCTCCAACTTATTCATATAAGAAAATAAAAATAAATTAATCAATTCTGTAGAATCAATCTCTATAAAACGCTCAAAAGGAAAACAAGAGAAAATGGTAATATCTGCAAGGGAAGAATTACCTAATAACTCCTAAACATATTGCCATTGTGCCAATATAGTCCTAAACCTTTTAATTCGTTAATTGAGTCCTAAATTTTCTTTTTTTCATATTTTGCCAATTGAATCCATCCAATCAATTTTGATTGGAAATCACAGATGTAGAAGCTAATCATTCTACACGGCACGGTCAGCTCTGACGTTGATAATTTTTAATAATATTCCAATTCTGATTTTTTATTTATTCTTTTTTTCCTTTTTTTTCCTTCTATTTTTATTCTTTACTTTTTCAGTTCTTTCATTTTATTTTTTATTTTTATTCCCTTTTCCCTTTGTGGGCCATCACCGAGCCTCGCCGAATCAGCGAGGGCAACCTCTGCTGGCCTGGCAAGGGCTAAGTTTGCCCTCACCTGAGACCAGTGGAGGGAAAAAAATGCATAAAGAAAAAAGGGAAAAAAAAGGTAACGAAGGAAATAAGGAAAACAGAAGGAAAGAAAAAAAAAATTAGACGGGGATAGACCAATGAATGGAGATAGGATCCTATAGATGGGGATATGACTTGATGAATGGGGATAAGATCTGAAAGATGGGAAGAAGACTCGATGATTGGGAAGTAAGACCCAAAAGTGAGGCCGAGATAAAACTTGATGACTAGTGATTAAACCTATTAAAATGAGTCATACACCCATTTTTAACTTGTGTTAAATATTGAAGTTTTTCCAGAATATGAGTCGGTATGGTATGGATTGTGTATGGATCAGGTATAGGTAATTAGATTTGCATTATATAAAAATGAGTCAAAACGGATTGAATTGATCTATTTGTATTAGATTATTTTCGATCCAATCCACACGTTTAATGGATCTACCGGTGATAAAACCCTAGAAGATTGCACAAGTAACTTAAGATTCTCTTTAACTGCAGTAGCCAATGCTATTGGCTTGGAATGAGAATGGCGTGCCCTTGGAAGTTGAGATGGTAAAATCTATCCTTTATCTTAAGATGAAAATGAACAACTATAATTCTCAGTCCCAAGTCTGCAGACCTCAGTCGAGGGACCAGAATCTCCCAACCAGTCAAAGTAGCGATTGCGTCTTCAAATGGTTCAAGACAGAGCAGCATAACGTGCATCGAACTAGCCAGTTAGTGGCCTTCTTCGCAGAGTAGGTCTAGAAAAGTGGAAGATCAATGATCCAGCTCACGCTATCGCATAAACAATAATGTTTACAGAATTCCTTATCACAAGTCCAACCGTGAGCGAACACAGTATAGATTCTAGTAATCAACAACTCTCGCTGGTCCCCTGCGAACTCGACCACACGGCAGAGAGAACTTTTCGTTCCCATGCCACTTTTCAACAGGTGAGATTCATAACTAGTGCTCATGGGAAACCTCTCAAAATGACCAGTGAAGTAGCGTGTCATATTTTTGTAAGATTGATTAATGAGGTCATTTCAGCCCTCCCAAAACTTCCTAATCACAGATTCATGTATAATCACAGATTCGTGTCAAAATCAGATCTCTTGCATTCATGTGGGAATACTTGTTGGCCACGACCCCACAAGAAGCTTGGCGCATGACGTTAGTTTTAGTGAGAGTGTACTAATATACGAAACATCATCCGAAATTCTTAGAACGTAGCCATTGGAGCTACAAGTTAGAGTACTGCCAAATTCTTTTGTCTCACTCCTGTAGCATAAGGTTGTAGAGAACTCTGATATGATCCTTCAGATCTCCCCAACCCACAGATTGGACAACAAAGAAGTGGATGAATCCTTGTGTGACCTTCTCTACCTTAGCAAAACAATCCCCGTGCCCGGTAGCATGACAATATATCAAACGAGATCGTGCAAGATTTCCAACAGCATTGAGTAAGCTCGCTGCCATATAATCTAAAACCTGTACATGAGATGTGATGCACTTCATTTTGGCGGTCTCCACCACAATCTCCAGGAGTATTTCTGTTTCTAATCATACACATACTCCCTGAACAAAAGTTTAAAACCTGCTCCAAATTAAACAAACATCGGAAGTACATTCAGGATTCAGAATCTCCATGTTCACTTTATTTGTAAGAACTAAGAGGCCAAAATATTTCTTACCAGTTTCATAATAAGGCACAAGTCTTTCCCACTTCGTTTCTTCATCCACCCATTTAGTTGCTCCAGTCAGAGTCCTTTCATAATCCTTCAGTGTTCCAGACAACATAAGTTCCTCTATTTCTGAACTCACAAGGGTTAAAGCCATTCATGGCCTTACCCATCAAAGCCATAGCAGCTATGCTTGGAAATTGCTTCTTTTGAAACTCATCGACTGATGCCTTTGTCCTATGTGGATCGCAGAGCACGAAGGCTTCAGGCTTCTTTTGCAAGGAAGCAGCTTTGTTGTGACACCACCGCTGGACCCAAGGGTGTGAAAGCAATGCATCTCGACTCTTCCCAACAGAACCACTGGAAGATGATTTACCATCTTTTGCTAACAAAGCAAATTGACCTAAAGCCATCTGTTCTTTGTCATGAGAATTACCAATTATCTGCTCTGGGCTAGCCGTCCTCTGCTTCATAACTTTGCCAAATAAATTATTGTCCTTTCCAGAGGAACAAGCATCCCCAACTTTTAAGCTTTCACCACCATGACGTAAAGTCTCAGAAGTGCTCATCTTCAATCGTTTCAGCCATCCGGTTCTTCGCTCTGGTCCCCCATGACTGCACAAGTAAGTTTGAGACTTTGAATCTGTTGCCTGATCAGCATGAGAAAAGAGACGCTCCACGTCCAAACTCTGGGTTTTTGATGTGCTTGGCTCCATCTCATTAATGGAGCTGGACATAGATGTAAGTTCAAGATACTTCCGTTTTGCGACTTTTGTCTCAGGCAAATCCCCATTTACTGCTTTACCTCCAACTTCACCCTCTGATGTGGCTGCAGCCAGAGAGAGTGATAGCTTTTGGGGCATAACAATGTCCTGCAATGTCAAAGATGGCCATGACAAAGTGGTAACAGAAACCCTGTAAACTAGGTTGCAACAATCTAATGCTTCAAAAGCACTGCTTCCAACATAAATTGGGAAATACAACACTATAAGCAAATGTAATTCCAAGTTTTTCTTCAACTTCAAATCCATTGATCGCACATGCCTCGAACTCCAAGAATTCAATTAAGTAAATTGTCATAACTTATTCGTATGCATGTCATCTAGTATATCAGCATTATTTTATGGAGAAACACATTAGAGTCTAAAGGATTTACGTTAAGTCAAAATAAGACGGAAGACATGAAGTGTGAATTCACCAAGACAAGAGGAAGAGATCAAGAATCTGCAAATATGCTTGGATGGAAGGTACCTAACAAAGATGCTTTCAGATATTTGAGATTAATTTTGCATAAGAGGGGAGAGATTTATGAGGACGTTAACCATAGAATCAGAGCAGGTTGGATGAAATGGTACAGCGCATCAGAGTGTTCGTGTGATCGCAAAGTCCCTCTTAGGCTAAAAAGAAAATTTTATAAAACAGCAATAAGACCTGCAATGCTATACGGAGCTGAATGTTGGCCAGCACAGAAGCAACATGAGCATAAAATGGGGGTAGCGGAAATGAGAATGTCAAGGTGGATGTATGATCATACAAAGATGGATAAGATAAGAAATGAAGATATTCGACGAAAAGTTGAAATAGTACCGATGGCAGAAAAGATGAGAGAACATAGATTGAGATGGTTTAGACATATTCTCCGTAAATCCCTAGATGCCCCAATTAAAACAGAAGTTTGTGACCAAGAACATAACATGAAGAAAAGAAAAGGTCGGCCGAAACTTATTTTGGGGGAAGGTAGTAAAACAAGATTTAATGAAGTGGGAAATAGATTGGCGTACAGTCGGTCTTAGGACAAAGTGAAGGAAAGCTATTCGTGTTGTGGAGGGGTGGATTTCCCATGTTCCAAATTGTCCCGTTTAGTCTTTTTTCCTATATGTTTTTATATTTGTATCCCTGTCTTTACTTTTATTTTAGTATATTTTATGCTTTTCTATTCGAGTTCATCGACCGCCGACACCAACTGATTTGGGATAAAAGTGATGTTGATGTTGATGTTGATGTTGATGTTGAGCTGATAGCATGATATCCTAAGTAGCTCTTTTTGTCAACTTGAAGACCATCTTCATTGGACCAGGTAGCAAAGGCATAATCTTACTTAAGCCATGAGAAATTAATAATGGCTGAAAATGCACAAGGATATCTGCAAGAAATGCTTCAATAACAATTGTCTCGTAAACGACAAAAAACTTCTACATCAAGAGAAATGCCTCTCATCAGATTAAACCTCCATCAGCCCTAATGAAGGAAAACTACGAAAAAAAAAAAAAATAGAATCCCGACTAGGTTTATGACTTAGCTTTGTTATACACTATATGTAATTCAGCAAACAAGATTTTCCGTTGACATAGCAAGGACCTCAATACAGAAGATAGGGAAAGTCTGTATCCTCCACCAAGCATCAAGAAACAAGCCAGCTTCATTAATAAAAAAACCAATGAAAAGTTAAACTTATTGAAGAGAGCACATTTGGCAACCATTACCTTGTTCACCGGTGACGAAGCATCTCCTGCAATCAAACGAGAAGAAACAAAATTTAGCAACATGCAAACACAACAGTAAAAATGTAAATGACTACGAGACCTAAATAACAGCATGAACTCTTTGGAAATTAATCCGAAAGAAGAATCTGAAGTTAAGCCAAAGGATTGCAGCACTGCCAGAGTAAAAGGACAACCATGGTTCTGTAATGATAGCAGGTGTAGGTACACGTACCAGAAAGATGGTTCTCCCGAAAACCATCCATGTCCATTGTATCAGTTTCTGCAGATGATTCATTCTGTATTGCGATTGCAGTTCTGCCATCCGCGGCATCTTCCTTTTCTTCAATGTCTGTAGAGCTCCATAAAGGTTGAAGCTTCACTCCATGCTGACTACGGAAATTATTTGGAGACAAGCTAAGAAGTTCACCAAATGCATGTCCATTATATTTGGCAGCTACTGTTGACTCCCTGATGATTTGACCTCCTTTAGATGAGTTAATGCCAAACTTTTTACTAAAGAATAGGTGATGTGTTGTCTGAGAAATTTTTGGATGGAAACTTGGAAATCCTTCAGCAGAGTCTACACTGGTGCATATTTTCATTCTTTCCACATCCAGAAAAGAGTGTCTTGGTCGAGAAGAATATTCCTGGTGTAATTTTTCCGGCTTAGACCCCTCTGGTGGACTGCTATGGTATGGAAAGAACTTATTAGTGAAATGATCTTGAATATTCTGGTACTTTTTGCCTACTAAGACTGCTGTCGGGTTTTTGCTTCTCATGTTATCCTTTAGTAGTGGAGCACCATCACATATTGCAGTCTCAGATATGTGGGAATGCAACATATTCTCATCTTTCTTCTGACCAATATAAACAGCTGAGCAAGGGTGATACTCACGATGGTCATGCTGCAGCTGAGACAATTGGATGCTCCTGAAGTGTCCTTTGGCCATCAAAGAAGTGCTTGATCTGGTACTATCCTTTTGCCTGTCCAGGGACGTAACAATGGGAGTTCCCCCAGCTTCTAATCCATCTGGAATATCTTGAGAGCTAGATGATACATGATTATCATGGAAAGAGCTAGAAAGAACTAGTTTCTTCTTCTCAAGAAAACTTTGTGATTTCACTGGCATTCCGGAATTATAGCTTGAACCTCGAAATTCCAGATGGCATTCCCTTGATTGAGTTTCTGCCTCAGGAGGAGCCCAAGAAGATGTTCTCTCTTTTCTATCTAGACAAAGAGGAGAAGCATTTGTACCAACATGTGGCCTCAATGATTCAGCAGAGAAGTTAGCAGCTTGGTCATTCTTAAGAGTCAAAGAACCATCTCCATTTCGGGAAAGGCCAGACAAAACAAACGGCTGGGTTGCTAATCTTTCTTTCATGAAATTTTCTGAAATCATCTCTAAATTCTCATTTTTCCTTCTAACGGATCCTGATGCTGCTACTTCACAAAATTGTTTGCCAGCTAATTCACACAGACTATCTGGTGTGCTAGCAAGCCAGTTCCGCTTACCCTCAGAATCATTTTCCACGGACTCTTGATTAGTTGATAACTGATTCTGAGTAAGTGGTACAGATTTACACCTTGTCTGTGCCCAGTGAGCCAACCATACAGATTGACAAGAATGCAAAGACTGCTCAGTTGTTCCTTTACTTTGATAAAATGACTGCTCAGCATGCTTCGACATGATAAAGAAAGTTGATGAAAGCTTCCAAGTCCGATGATGCCTCTTGCAGGGGAACCTGTAGTCAGCTGGGGGAAGCAAAAACCTGTCACACATAAAAGCTCCTTAATAATAAAGCCAAAAGAATGTAATTAGCATAAAGAAAGGCTGATCAGCCAATGCACTCAAGTAACAAAAGATCAAAATAGACTAGTTTGAAACTTAATGGAAAGCCGAGAAAGATCAAGGAACGTTATTGTCAACAAACAGGAGTCTGATGGCACTTAGAATAGTAGTCCACAATAGCACATTTTTCCCCCGCCTCTAGCATTCATGAACCAATTCTCTAATAACATCAGTTGTTTTATTAACTGAGCACACAGTATCGTGATAGAACAGAACATTCTCCACAACCAAGCCAAAACAGCTCCAAAAAAGGACTGTCTCGTCTTATCAGTAAGGAGAAAATTCAGGATACTTACGCCAAATAAATTCTGTTCTCATGTTCTACAAATAAGCAAGGTCCCTATATGGATGTATCGGACTCGAATTCATTATACCTCCTCCAAAGAACTCAAATTCAAATTTCAGCAAACGATATCGGAAACTCAACATATGCAAGAATCAACCAAGAGCAATAGACCACGTGCAAGAGGGCTTTGGAACCACAAGCCATCCCATCTCAGGCCGTAATCAAAACAGCATCGAAAAACAAAGATGCTCCAAAGAATCAAACCCATCTCCACAGCGAACAAATTCATCATTTCTCATGAATTTCAACCGCGCGACCTTAACAAACCGAAAATAGACAAGCTCAGGTCCCTTCAGCGCGCAAAACGAAGAACGCTATCACGACCCAAGAGTTCTAGGGCCAAAAAAAACAAACAAACAACAAGCTCCGTTTCCACGAAAAAAAGTTGCAGAACTTTCTCGAAACAATCATTAACTCCACAGCCGCAGGTCATAAGATTACGTAAACTCCACAACGAAACCAACCATAAATTCGCAGCTCTAGCAGTTCAAACTCACCGTCAGAGCTTGCCCAAGCAGATCCAGAAGCGGAGATGGAAACAGGAGTCCATCGACTGGGACGGGTCGCTTCCGTACTTCGCTTCTGCTAGGAGAATTCCGTGGTCAGGGAAGCTTCGGTACTGTATGAAGCTGGTGATTTCGATTGGAGAAGACGATGATGATGAAAATGAAAGCGGCACGAATTTATACGTGAAGAAGCAGTAGAAGAAGAAAGTGAACTGAAACAGCCGAGCAACCTTCTTTTTTTATTTTTATTTTTATTTTTTGGGTTCATCTCAGCCACATTCGAGTTTTAAATTATATTGTTTTCCAGGGGACCCACGAGCTTCTTTCTCCTGTCTTTTTTTAATTATTTTATTACTAATATTGTCACTTCTGAAATAAAAATATGAAAAAATTTCAAATAAATACATAAAATATCGTTATTTTTTAAAATAAGAAACTGAAATGAATCTAATTTTAAATAATTGCCAAAATGCTTAAATGTTTTAAAGAATGGTCTAATCAGATGGCATTTTTTTTGTTTACTTTTTTTGCTTTTTTATTTTTCTTTTCTTTTATTTTTTTAATCTACTCTCTTTTTCTTCTTCACTCCCTTTCCCATCTTCCTCGCCAGCCACCACCGCCATCTCCACTGCACAAGCAAGTCCCGCATCCCCCTCCCTCCGGCGCCGCCGCTGGCCACCACGGCCCCAGGAACGGGTCCTCCTCCCCAAGCGTGACGACCCTGACCGGCCAGTCCGCTTCACTGGCTGGCGGGGAAACTCTTCGCCGCGGTTAGAGCAGCTGGTGGAGGTCCAGACCTGGCTCAGCACTGCCCTCACCAGCATCGAGACCTGCCGGCTCGGGTCGCAGGATGTGAACGTCTTGGACTCCATCATGATGCCCGCCTCGTCCGCCAGCCTGTCGCAGCTCCTTAGCAACGGCTTGGCCGCCAAGGGGGTTGCTCGGATCGGAGCGGCCCGAGACCGAGTACGAGGAGTTCCCAAGCTGAGTGACCGACCCCGAGAGGAAGCTACTTCAGTCGACATCGCTGGCCGTGGGGGCCATCCTTGTGGTGGATAAGGACGGCTCGGGGAACTTCCGGATGGTCCAAGCGGCGGTGGCGAAGCGAAGGTCGATGAGCTCAAGGTTGATAATTCACTTGAAGAAAGGGGTTTATGGAGAGAACCTAGAGGTTGGGATTAACAACAACAATATCTTGCTGGTGGGCGATGGTATGAGAAATACCATTATTACGAGTAGTAGGAGCGTCGGAGGGGGTTTCACCACATACAACTCTGCGACTGCTGGCACGTATGCATCTCATGACTTAATTCACTTAATATGACGAATCAGAGCTTACTAGATTCTTATGCAAATCGAGGCCAGATAATTGCGAGTTGCTGGTGGAGGCGCTTTGGACGTGACCAAAGCGGAAGTTGAACAGCATCAAACCCAGCACCACCGCGATCCCCTTCTTCCCTTCGCCTTCCGGCATGAACACGAAAAGCTCGTCCCCAGGTCCCCACACCCGAACTGCGATGGGTCGCCTCACTCGAGGTCGGACATCTGGTAGGCCAGCCGAGTCCACGAGCTGATCACCGACGTGCCCACCGCCGAGAGCTGCGGCCTATACCTGTCCGCGAAATCCATTCTCGACTGCACGTACTCCTCGTCCAGCAGCTCCACCGCCTTCTGTATCTGCTCCCCGGCGAACGAGATGGGCCTCTCGCGCAGCCGCCCGGTAGAGCAGAGGCTCGCCGTCTTGACCACCGCGTTGGCGAATAATACTCGGTCAACGGCTTCCTCTTGAGCTTGGACTTGGCGTCGGCCTTTATGCGGAGCTTCGTCAATTGGTGAGGCGTAATCCGCTCATCGCGCGCCACACCAGAGACGTGACGGCCGCGAAGCTCGAGCAGCTCTTCACCTTTCCCTCGGACAGCGCCGCTTTCTTGGTCGCCTTGATCTTGTCGGCGTCGAAGAGGAAGAGCTTGTGCACCAGAGGGTCTGGCCTTCCAAGCAGCCTCTACCAGTGAAGCGTCGCCGCCGACCAGTGCAGCGGACTGGACGGTCAGGGACGACACGCTCGGGGAGGTGGACCCGATCCCGGAGCCGTGGTGGCCACTGGCCAGCGGTGGCGTCGGAGGGAGGGGGCTGCGGGACTTGCAGGTGCAGTGGAGATGGCGGTGGTGACTGGCGAGGGAGACGGGGAGGGGAGGGAAGAAAGAAGATACAAAAAAAAAAAATTAAAAAGCAAGAGACAGTAAAGGACAAAAATGCCGTTCGGTCGTGCTCTTACTTAAAAAAATAAAAATAAAATTTCATACTTTATTTGAAATTTCCCCTAAACATATCTCCGCTATGTTTATGCTTCTGTGTTTTTTTGTCTGGGATGCTAATTAACGACAGAGAAAAAGGGTCAGCGGCGAATCCTGGGTGGGTTCCTTGTTGTCTGACTTTCATTTGTTTCGATGATCAATTTTTGAAAGTACTAAAAAGATTTTTTAATTTATCCATACAAAAGGGCCTCCATAATCCATATTTCTTTTTCCAATTTTCAATCGATGGCTAAATATGTCGGCTACTTTTAGCTTTCTCCGTTCCGGATTTAGCTCGGAGAGAAAAGGATAGAACGTTTTAAAATTCTATTGATTTATCAAAAAATGAATAATTTAACAAGTCTTTTCATAAAAATGATCGTTTATATCGTTCGCAAAAATGAATAAATCAACAATAATTTCATCATCTATGAAAATATTTAGATATTAATTATTATCAATAATAAAATAATTCTCATTGTCAGGCGATATAATCAATTATTTATAGGAAAACATCCTCAAAATCATCCATTTTCGTGAAACAAACCATGACTAATTATTATGTAATTAAATTAGGTGATTGCTATTTATCAAGTGAATGTAGAGCGTCCAAATGCAAATGATGGATTTGCTTAACATCATCTAATGCCACTGTATCTAAGATTTAATCTTATATATGGTGGATGGAGTCATATAGCGAGTGATTTTTTTTCTCAATTTTTGCATATTGCATCACGCTCGGAGAGGAAAATTGTAAATTAACTTACAAGAGCAAGGAGCACAAAAAAAATTACCCTATTTCAATGGTCAAACTATTTGTATTAATCAATTAAATTATTTATGTCGTTGTGTAGAGAGAGTGCAAAATCTAGTGAGTCAGAAAATGGATCAAACTCTTAAAATTATAGGACCTGAGTCCATTGAACTTTTTCGCGAATTCCGCCGTGGAAGACAAAAAAGTCCTTGCAAATTAGTTTTTTTTTTTATATATTTATGTATTGCTTTTAGTGAGCCAGTCAAAATTAGAGAATTTGCCATTGAAAATATATAGGTTGAGAATATGGAACAACTTACAAAGTTTGACGATGCTGTAGTTTTTGTGACAAGAGAGGATACTCTAAATGGAGATTTTAAATATAAAAAGAGATGGAATGCATTTTTTTTTTTCGCCTATCCTATCTTTAATTCTCTAACCTTTTTTTGGTCTATCTTATCACTACTAATAAGTTGTATCACTTATATGTCAACTTTACAAATTGACTATTCCATTATCAGTGTTAATCTAGGTTAAAATGATATTTTCTTTTCCAATTATAACACTGCTTTATTGACACGATAATATTTCAAAATAATCGAAATTTTAAAGTGAAGCTGCTTTAGAAACGAGCCCTCACTAAATCGAGTTATTTATCAAAGATAATCGTAAAACAACGTGCTCCAATTTTAATTGTGCTTCTGACTTGCAAATCAAAACTTTGACCATAGCCAATAAAGCTCTAATTTGTCAAAATCCCAAGCAGTTAGAACACATATTATGAGAAATATATATATATATATATATATATAGAGAGAGAGAGAGAGAGAGAGAATTTATGAATGACGCTTGCGAAATTTCTTGCTTCGCTGTCGGGCCGGGGCCCACCCGGTTACTTTAGGTTGGACCCGACCCGGTCACAATAAAAGATTGGCTCTGTGGAGAGAGAGGTCCGGGGGGGAGGACCGTGTCCCCTTGCCCAACGCACATCCACGTCGTGGCCAACTTTCGTCCACGTCATCCTTAAACGGGGTGGAATATCTCAAGCATCTTCCGACATTAGTCGAATCGAATGGTTGTATGATCATTTTGATGTGCGATTTTCTTTTAATTTCTCGCTTTATAAAATGCCGAGCGCCCCTTAATTTTTGTTGAAAATAATTTTATATGGGGACATGTTAAGTCGCTGTAAAAATTTTCTGCAATTTTCATTGATGGAGAAATTAATTTTAATCTTTGTTTTGACGAATTTTGAAATTCGCACATACACGATAAAGCCGGACTAAGAAGCGTTAAAGTGATTAGGACATGAGAGTAGCGTAAAGGGACTGGGCATGCACATGTTGACAGCGAAGGTGATTTTGCTGTCCAGGATACGTATTGTGATAAAGATTTCTACTACCAATCGTTCTCAATGCCTGTTTGTTTTGGTCCCTTTTCGCCATAAATGGCTCGTTGATTTTGTCATTGAAACTCGAGATATTATAAAAATTCTTAGCTATTGTGAAAATGTCTCTTGGCATGTTATCAATTCTCCGATCATTAGGGCTGATCGATTACCGAGTGGGTCGGTTTCCAGCTCTAGTTTCTGAGTGTGTCAATTCTCGGCCTAGAATTGGAAACCAATCCTGCGACTCCCGGTTCCTAATCTAGAATCAGGAACCAACCCTGTGACTTCTAAGCCCAAAATTTTGCAACTGGGAACTAAATCGATCTGACTTCCCGTTCTACCGAGGAATTGGCCCTTTTTTGTGGCTTGGCGTTAAAAAAAATAAGTTTTTATAATGAGATATAAAAGTTGCAACATTTTGTTACAAAAGCATTTGTCGGTGAAGTTGCTATTTCTTCATATAGAAGGCCACGGTTCAACTCTCACTTGGCCCAATTTTTTTTTTTATATATTCATAGAAGAGATTTCAAAAGCAGTTTGAACCGGTTCCGGGATAGAAAATGCTGGTCTTGATCTTCAAACCAAGAACCAAACCGGTCCTAGGTTGATTCTTGGTTCGCGAAATTGGTTCACCGAAACTGAGTTGGTTTTCCCTAGAACGGCTTTGAATTCGTCGGCGCAGGCTAGATTGATCTGTTTTCGGAGTAAATCGGTCTTGATGCTCACCCTACTAGTTTTGGATTGACTTATTGTCGATAGATCGGTAGGAATATTGATCAGATAGATAAATCTTCCATATAGTTCATTCTCATTTGGGCTCACTAGCTTATCGCCATCTATGTAGGTCATATTGTGAATATTTGGGCACCTAAAAAAAATTCACGTATTTTGTAATAAAGTAAAATTAGAAAGGCGCGACATTGAGGGAGGGAAAAAAGAAAAAAATTCCAAAAAGACCTTTCAGATAGAGAAAGAAAACTAGTTACTCTTTTTGGCCATAAATTTCCGTTGGTGTCCCAAGGGAGATGAGGTCACTCTTTCTCCTCTTCTGTGTATATTCATCAGTGATTGATTGAATGGAGTATTCCTGTATTTCGACCCGGGAATCTAACGGAGACATAAGTGCCGAGATTCTGATCGAAAAATTAGATATTTCATGCCCTCGGATTTCAGCATTTATTGGGTGGGTTGAATTATCTTAAAATGTTTTTAAAAAATAAAAATAAATCCAAAACATCTAGATTATGGAATTAGGAATAGTCAAAATTAATCATACGAACATTAAAACCCTAGTCGCTCACATTCCGACCCCGGGTCGCGAAGTTGTCGATCTTTGGCCATGAAATCACAGAAGTCGTCCTTAGAAAAAAAACCTATCATTTGGTGTGTATTACAAGTTGAAGTTTGTTTGAAAAAACAAACATAAGTGCCTTTTGTTGTGTCTCATATAGGAGAGATGGGAGAGTGCCAATCAGTTTATGAATTAAAAACTGTTATAGTATCCTAAAAAAATATAAATGAGCAAGTGGGCTAGTCCCACCACGCCTGTGTGCGGATGCGCGATTATTAAGTGTACTTAGTATGGTCGCGGATATTTACTGGCACTAATCAATGATCAACCTATTTTTATTTTTTATTTTTCAAAATTATAATTAAAATAAATTGTTGATTCCTAACGAAACAGCGCGACTGCTCATGTAGGAGTTGCAATTATTTTATTAAATTTATTTTTCAAATTTTAATTAACCGGCTATGTCTAAGAGTTGCAATCTTTCAAATGAGACGGTTTTTCGGACAATGAACAGTTGTGTTCGAATAAACTGTTTTTTGGACAATGAAGAGTTATGTTCGAATTAACTGCTTTTCAAACATGAAGTGGTGTGCTCAAAATTAACTGTTCTTTGGCTATGAATAGTTGTGATTGAATGACACTTTTGAGACTTGAAAAATTGTATTCTTTTGAATTTATATATTGAGTGACTCTGTTCATTTTCGGAATCTCAAATTCCTGTTTCCATCATTCTCAAAAGATACGCAACCATTATTTTCAATTGTTTTTCTTGAGAGATCCTGGAGAAATATCAGAATTGCTATCTTCTATTCTCGTTGAGACTTTGTTGTATTTCTGAAGGATATTTGCCGAAACTATTAGCGACGTTGTGAGGCAAATAAATCCTTAAAGAGAGTATTATCACACCTCAAAGCTCGATTCTATTGTTCATCTCTTTTGATCATATTTTCCAACACTACACACTCGAGAGCGAAATGCATGAGCAGACGTTAATAGTTGCCAAAACTAACGTGAAAAATACGGTCCAACTTGTAAGGGCAAAGATAAAGACTAATCTCCATGTAAAGCGGATGAACCGGGATGACTAGCATTCGAGAGTAGACCCTTCCTTTACTTCTTGGAGTCCCCGATCTCGTTCTTTATACCACGTTAACAAAGCCGACACTAACGTTGCTAATAGTTTCGACAAATATTCTTCATCCCTAGAGTTAAATAACTCGTTTCGAAAATGATTCTCCAGACCCCGACTCGGTTATTGATAGAGCGGATTGATCCGGCGTCTCTCGAAATCTCTCTTTTGATCTCTCTGCTCGGGACATGGGACAGAAAGGAGGCTATGTGGGGCTGGACATGGAAGGGATATCGCCGTCGAAATCAAGGGCTCGACTTTTCATCAATGGCCATTCCTTGTCCAAGCGACATCCTCACGAGAGAGAGATGGAAAGAAAGGACGTGATTTGAGAAGATGTTGCCTCCTCACCGACGCATTTCGGATTCATTCGCAGTTTTATTCGATTCCGCACCCGCGCTCTTTTTACGAACTAAACAGGGTCCTAATAAATTGTCTGGGGGTAAAAGGTACACCTACTTTGCGAAATATTTGTAGGAATTGGTATCAAAATCAAATTATTTTACGGAAAGGGTGCTTTTGTAAGTGTTCATAATTTGTCAATTGTGCTATCTGCTATGTATTTGAATTTTTCAGAAAATATGCAACGCCTTCATTGTCGCGGGTTGCAACCAAAGGACTATGGCTACACAGGGGACCATCAATGGTCTGACTCGACCGGCAATGAGCCGAGACTAGAGGGTGCAAAAATGGTGCTCCCACAACACCTCTTATTCGAAGTCCACATGCCATCTGAATCGGCGAACCATAACATCTCAGTAAGCGGATTATAATTTTTTTTAATGAATTAATTAAGCATTTCGAAATAAACATCATCATCCAAGAATATATTTGTAGATACTTGAAGATCAAGACCATATCTTCTATCGATTGTTTTTAATTTTTTTTACTCATGAGATAAGTGATGGGATTTTGTTCGCGACAGAGTATCAGAACAATCACGATAAAGAAGAAGAAGAACGATGCACAAGAGATTACCCAGGTTCACCCCAAGATTAGGGCTACGTCCTGCAAAGAGATTTCACTACGTTTTCGGTTTACAGCCGCTCAACTCGTTACAATGATCAGAAACGAGAAAAATATATATATCCCAAAAACGGGCCCAAAACCTAAACTTATAATAAATCTCTTAATATCGCACTATACGGGCCAGCTTAAATAAAAGCCCCCGTCGGGAGGCGCTGCCCCCGAACCCCCGCCCGCTGACCGGGCAGCGGGGCACCCGTGTCGGGGGCGCTGCCCCCGAACCCCCGCACGCAGGGATCACATGTCGTTGGATAACACTTCAGTTTCCCTAAGCTCACGTGGGCGTACCCGGTGTGAGAAATAAGGGATCCCGAAGTATTCGCCAACTCCAACAATAAGTATAAAGGCCGTAGTTCGACAAACTAAAAGTCAATTTATTGTTATCAATATTCTTGAAATATTTCAATATCAAATTAAAAAGGCTTTATTTGATCACAAAATTAAAATTGCATTCAAAAAGGAGAAAATTACCAAAAAAAAAAGCCCTAAACATATTACAGTTGTGGCAATACAGTCATAACCTTTTTTTAATCAATTTAATTCAAAATATTTTGTATTTATGTTAATTTAGTCATTTATTCTCATTAATTTTGACTAAAAATTGCTAACGTGGCACCACTAAGGCTGACATGATCAATATTTAATAGTATTTATTTATTATTTGTTATTTCTTTCTTTCTTTCTTTTTCTTTTTTTCCCTTCCTTCCCCCTCTAGCTAACCACCGAGCCCAGTGACTGGCTACATGCTAGGGCCGACCTCGCTAGCCTTTGGAGAAGCTCTCTCCTGCTGACCACTAGCGAGGTCAGCCTCGCTTAGATCTAGAGAGGCACGACCTCTCTGGGCCCTCGCCTCTGGCCGATCGTTGGGCTCAATGGCTGCCTGGAGGAAGAAGGAAGGAAAAAAAAGAGAAAGAAAAGAAAAAATATTAATGTGTAAAAAAAAAATTGGCCACATCATTGTCGGTTGCAGCACGTCAGCAATGTCTAGCCAAAATTGATTATAAGAACCGAATTGGTACAAATGTAAAAAGTTTAGGATTGAATTGACAAAAAAAAAAGGTTAGGATTGAATTGAGACAACAACAATATGTTTAAGACTTTTTTGGTAATTTTCCCTTCAAAAACTAAAGCAATGGAGTGAAATGTAAATATGCTCTTTAAAGGAATTGGTTTCTTTACTCCGCGTAATTTCTTTCTTGATAGAAACAGGAAAACACATAATATTGTACTATAAGTGAAAATCGTAATTTATTATTCACTTCCTTTTTAGTTGATTTCTTTATTCATTGTACTTTTTCTTACGAAAAATCAGTACTGTTGATTATGATGGGGACTCTAAGGTGAATTCATTTGAATTTATCTTCCTAGCTATACCCCTAATTGTCAATGGATGTTAGTTAATTTTTAATTAATGTTTTGTTGGACTAAAATAAACTACTTAATATATAACTGGAAAATTGAGAGTGGTCTCAAGGTTACGAGCAAATGTTACACCACCGACGAATCCTGATCTGGTTTACCTAGAAGCTGTGGGTCCAAACTTATTCACTAGACTGTAGACGAAGTTGCCATAAAGTCCATCATGAGCTAGCAAAATCACTGGGGGCTAGCCTTAGTGCTAATATTTGATGAACCCAATAAGAAAATACAAATGCGCTTAGACATAAGTACATAACATAACTTATATGTTAACTAAAAAGGAAAAGGGAAATGTTTGTTTTTTGTTATCTAATTAACATTCTCATCGATATTTATCAGATATTTCGCATAATTTATATTTGATTTTTGAAAAGAAAAGAAAATCGTTCCGAATCAACAAATTTTGTTCCAATAAATCGTAACAAAGAAGTCTACTCCTATCCACCGTGTTTCGGGCGACCAATATTCCATGTTACCGCATATAAAGTAACACTAATTAGTCTCACTTTTTAAGACTTTTGGAAACTATCCTTGTCTTAAATAATTGATTAATCGCTTACTTCCTTTACTTTGTGAGATAACCATCAATATTGCTATTGTCATGTGACAGCCTGAATCCCCACGCGATAACAATATTAGAAATTATTTGTTTGATATTGATTGGGATGTGTCGTGTGATTAATTTTGAGATTATAGTATTAGCTTTATATAGGGATCGAAAAAACCAAGCGATCAAGGAACAAACTATAGTCTAATTGGGAGTTTACTATGCATAATTAAGTGATCGAGGGCAAAATGGGAAAGACCAATATACATGGCCGGCCAACCCCTTGAAATTAAGCCAAAAATTCAAATAATTACCCCAAAACCACGTCATTTCTTGCCACCCCATTTATCCAATAGAAGTTCATGATAAATTTACTCTGACGCTCAAACTCTCTCTCTCTCTCTCCCCCTCTAAGCATGGCTGGCCACCCCATGGGAAATCGAGTCAAAATTCACTCAATTACTTATCATGATTTACCCTAAACAACTATACATTTCATTAAAAAATGACCCTTGCGCTCAATCTTTTTCTCTTCCTCTCCTCCTTGGCCGAGCACCCCCTTGCTCTCCTCATTCTCACTCTCATTTTTACTCTAGAAACACTCTAGCTGCTGGTGATTTGAGTTGAAGGTCAAAGGCAAAGTGCATTCATCTTTCTTGTACATTGCTTGATTTTGTAGTTACTTGATTAGGGATTCATTTGTGACTCAGTTAGACCTAGCACACATTGGAAATGAAAGTGATATAGAGTCTATGGGACTGCATGTGGTCAGATTTGGTAGGGAAACACTAGAAATGGTCGTGCATGTTTTTCTTTGTATTGTCCTAAGTTCTAGTCTGATCTGACCTTCTGAGTTTACTATTTTTATGTAGCTTTCTGTGGGCTTCCTTGAACATGAAGAGTTTCTATAACATCCTAAAATATAACATAAATTAATTTGAGAATTTTTGGAGTTCAAATGTTTGGCTTAAAGGTCATATTCATTCATGGTTTTGTTGGTGTCTGGAAAATTTTAACCGTGACCTCTGTATGATTTTTATTTTCCATGATTTTTCTAGGACTTAGTTGGAACAGTCTTCGTGAAATTTTTAGAGCACATCCAGATCTACAATATATAAAATTTCTGGAAATTTTGGGACATTTAAAGTTGGTGGAAGGATGGTCCATTTAACCGATAATAGTCTGTCACTGGAGGCTGATTTTACCTACTGATTCTATGAACTATTAGATTAATACAGGCTGAATCAGGCTCTCCACTACCATGAAAGTTTTTGAACAGGGTCTTAGCTATAACATAATAAAAGATCGTGATTTTATGAAGTAATTTACTGGGGTACCAACGGTGATTTCAATTGATGCGCGAAACTGTCCTTGTACGAGTAAGTCACGAATTATGTGAAAAACTTTTGTTTCTGTGGCTCAAATGAAAACTATTTCTTAAGCGGCACATCTCGAAATATTAATCTGTGGATTTCCAGAATTTTTTTTGAATTAGTATGATGAAGTATGGGATGATGTAATTTAGGGACCGAATCTGCCTAGTAGCTGAGTATGTGTTGAGATGAATTGTTCGTCCAATTAGTGTGTGGAATGCCCATGTGAAATTGACTTTTGTGCATGCTGAGTATATTGAATTTGTCGGGGTGAATGTGGCATGTGCATTGGCATATCATGTAAGAACCGGCATGCATGTGTGCAAAAGTTAAGAGATGTGAATTGTGTACATCGGTCCGTGTTCCGGTAATTCCCCAGGAGGCTGTGATGCCCCTACCGTGTGTCTAGGATACGCTTTCTATGTGATCAAAGATGTCTCACGAGTTGAGACGCCCAAATGTGTAAGTCGTGGAAGTGTCATACAGGGATGTTAAGTGGGAATCCATGGGTCTTGGCAAGCCATGCGTGGACCAGGCATATGTGCCAGTGGTAACCGTGCATCTTAGAAGAGTGCCCGAGTGATGATGAGGAAGAAGTCCTAAGAGTCTAGTAAGAGTAAGAAGGGGTAGAGGAGCAACAGTCGAGTAACCTTTCAAATTTTGATTATACATAGAAAAAGGGAGGATAGTGAATATTGTAAAATATACTTGAACCGTATGTATAAAACTATTTGTATAAATATCTTGAAAGTTGATATGTCCGCTTATCTAGGTTGACTCTCGTCTTCCCACATTACGAATAAAGGGAGGCAGAAAATAATAAACAAATCATGTAAGAAGTGGAATCACAGAGGCAAAGAACTTGGGTCATTATAACATAATTGGGTTAGACCTCGCCAAGTCTAATCGAGTGATGATTCGCGAGTGAGATCGCCCACGTCATTCGAAAGTGGCACATAGAACATATTAGATTAAAGCTACTATAGGACCTTTAGTAGCTTATATATGTTACAAGATATAAGAATTGTATTTTCTTACTTGAACTTTATCAACGTTAATCCCGTTCCCATCTTTTTCGAATCGTCTGCCCTAATTCATTCATGTCTTAATTTTTCGCACGCAACCATGAGTCTTGACCATCTAGACCCACTCAAGTTTTTCTTTCTTCTTTGGATTTTTTTTTCCCAAAGGCTAACTTAATTTACTAAGGGAAATAAATATGCAAATCGAAAGCTCGTGGATGATGAAGCATATACATGCATTAATTACTTGCATGAGGGTATTGATAACGTAGTGTCTCGGAATACTAGTTAAGCATACTTAGCAAATATTTATTGTAGCTTTCTTTGCATTAATTATATATAACACGAGAGACGGTGTATTGAAAGTTCCAACTTTTCCTTGAACGAATGTTTAACAAAATCCATTAGGCTACATTTGGTCATTTGAAGTTTTAGTCAAGATAGGATTGAAAGGATATGACATGAAATTCAGGAATGTTGTTATATTTTATTCATTGCTTGGTGAATCGCAAAAATAAAGTTAGTGTTTTATATCATATCCTGTCCATGGTTATTATGAACAGCACATGTGTAAATGAACTTGAAAATACATAAATGGAAACAAAAAAAAAAATCTCGTAAGATCCATTGCTAGAGAAAAAACAAATGCACACGAGGATACCTTCCACCGATCAATCCATAATTATTGTACGATCCAATCTTAAACAAAATAGCTCATTGCATCATTGAGGTGTAAAAGAGCTCCAACAACATCATTGAGGTAAATCAGCCAACAAATGCCAAAACTAAGAAAAGATAGAGAAAACATGATCATTCACTTCGTAATTCTAAAGAGTATAGTGTATTGACTTTCTTGCCACTTTCGTGAAACTTTAATGTGAACCACAAAATTATAGAAAAGAAGGAACTTTGACTCTCTTGCTTTCTTCATGGACTTTTGACGTGAATTAGATAATGAGGGAGAAGAATGAGCTTTCACTATCTTGCCACTTTCATGAAGTTTTGATGTGAACTAAAAAACTATAAGGGAGTCGTGAAACTTCAACATGAATAAAAGATACGGAGGAGAGAGAGCGGAGAGAGTGAATTTTTTTTTTATAAACCACATTGCCCCCAATTTTTTTAGAATTAGAAATATCATTTTTTAACTGTAAATTTGTTCATTTAAATATGAGTTCTTATACTTCATTTTATTTACTTAATTTTTTTATTATTTTCCTCTCTTTTTTTTTATTTGTTTTCCTTTCAAATTCTCTTCCATCATTTCTTAATAAAAATATTATTAAATAATGAACTATACTAATATACCTAAAATATGTAGTAAACATAAATAGAAATAAATTTGATTATATTATAGAAATAGAAGAAAA
>JAGVVM010001877.1:0-25203 GCA_019149425.1 Psidium friedrichsthalianum
TGTCATCTAGGACTGGTTCGGCATATGCATTAGGAGTAAGAGTCCTGTTCTGAATCTCTAGTGAATGAATGTATCTTAACATTTTCAGGCTTCAAAATAACTCAGTTTAGCTATTTTGTCTTCAATTTGCCGATCCATTGGGAATGCATGTAAGATTTTGGTTCTAGTGCTTGTATTAGCAAAGCCATGCATGAGAAAATTGCGGTCATTGGTTCATTCCATTCTATTAATCAGGAGCTAGCAGCCATCAATAAAGGATGCATTCGCTCATGTGTTCAACAGGGTTACTCGTTTATTGTCAGCCCCATTCTTTCTCTTTCCTGGGGACATTGCACAAGGTAGTTCAACTTTCTACCTTCTTTTATTTGAGATATGTCTTATGGCTTCTCTGTTGCACATAGAAGACTTACAGAAGTGATATATCCGGTGTTTTTTTCAGGATATCTTCTCTGACAGCTGAAGCTGCAAAGGAGCACCCTGGCGTCCTCTTTTATTTATATGCACCCCTCTGGGATGGGATGAGCTACTTGTGGTATGATCAATATTCCTCTATTTTCCTCATCCTCTGCTGAAATGGTCTTAAGTATGCAAAAAGGTTAGGAAGAGCTGCTTTCGTGTATTAAAAGCAGCCGAAAGATACAGCTTATGGCTCTATCAAGATCTTGCCACCCATCAGAAGGTTCTTTTCCTTGAAGATCTTCGGGTGACCATAAGGAAGAGTTTAATAGAAAACATTGCCAATATTCTGCAGATATAAAGCGAGCATTGTTCGTTTCATTTAATTTCCTAGTCATTGTAAGGTAAGCTCGTTGACGGAAGTAGCTGATAGTGAAACAATCTGAGCATGATCCCCGCAGAGAAGCTTTAGATTGATCTCAAAGTTGAGAATTTAGTTGTTCTTTATCGTTTGAATGGGGAAAATGCTATACTTGCATGGTGGCTGTGTTGCTGTTTTGCAGGACTTCGTTAATGACAGGATCAAACGCTGCTGAGCCATGTAGAAGGAGATGCAGACGAGTGTGAAGTTTGTGCAGTTACAGCAAATGCAGAAGTCTATTAGTTTAATGTTGTCAACATTTTCCTTCACTGGAAATTGCCATTGAAAAATCTGAGGGAAATGTTGGGAAATTGCTGCTCAGCGTGATTGTTCTCTGAGGTCAATCCAAGTGCGTGATATTACGTGAAAAATCAATGTGGTCCCAGACCGACTGGGCTAAGGCCATGATGCAACGATTTTGCCGTAAACTTCTGTGATCGCATAATCCAGCACGTGTCTTTTACTTCACGATCATCTCTCGACTTTGGCCTCAATAAGGAGTTCTAGTTCAAACTTGTCGAATGTGTTCTTCATTGACATGACCAGCTCGGGTGTAATCATCTCAACAGAGGTAGATGCAATTATGTCTGGTATTTTGTTAGATGAGAGTAACTAGCTGAATCTGATGTCATGGGTTTCTCCATTGTAAGAAAAAACCTTGTGATTACCATGTGCCACCTTTGTACATCGAGTAGTTATGCCAGCGAACTTAGTCTGTCAGTCGGAATCTTCAGGTCACTTGTGTTGTGTCTCTGTATCAACAAGCAATAAAATTGCTATAAATGCCGACTGGATAAAGACGAGAGAGCCCCACAACTCACTGTTTATGACAGTTTGATGCATGATGCATTGTGATGCTATTACAAGCCACGAACTAATGTACAGATACGAAATGGAGAAGCCTCTCCTTGCAATATAATTGCTTGCGTTATAGCTGTGCTTCAAAACCAGTTGTATTACTTTTGGCCAAATTTCTCCCCTATCGTATTGCTGGGCACTTTTTGAGTTTCCTAAAGAGACCTCTGTAAAATCCTTGATCTGCTTATTCACTTCTTATTCGACGTGTTTAAGCCGAAAAGCTCGGCAAGTTTCCAAACCCTCGAGAACTTCTCCATTTTAATCTTCATACTGGCATCGGCCCGAGCCTTAGCTTGAGCGGGCGTTTCTTCTTCAGTCGCTGCTGTTGCTGTGAAAGAAAACGAGTACAGTAAGTTCATCAGATTTTGGAAGTCAGTTCAGAAGATGATCGGTGTAGCGAGGAGAGTTGTCAGCAAAATCACCGGTCACAGGTCGTTCTTTGAGTTGCTTGGAGAGGGTTTTAGCTGCCATGAAAACATTAGAAGGTCTTTCCCAGCCACCTCCAAACACGCCATAACCGGCCTTCGGCTGAGGTTGCGTCAGAAACTCGAGCAGTCCCAGCTCCTCACTCTCCACCCAGTGTATGCAGTTCACCGGGCATGAATCCGCCGACACCTGCAGAACGATTATTTCACAGAATCCGCAACACAGCATCAAATAGAGAAAAATTGAACAAATTGATAGGACTGCTCATGGACAGCAAAAGAGAGAAGCACTTGCCTCCAGCTTTTGCTCATCATCCCATACTGGACTTTGACTCTAGCACACCCGAGTTCTTCATCCATGAGAACGTGTTGCTTGCGTGATGCACGCATTCTCTGCACCCTGAAACCGTCGAACTACCGGTTGAAACGGACGCCTCGAAACGACTGCGAATTCGGAAAAGAAAACTTTACAGCAGTGAGTGAAGAAAGGACCTATGCAGGCATTTGCATCTACAAACAGAGCCTGTGATCTAACAGGCCCTTTCCACGAACTATAACCTATATCAGAACAGCCTCCTCTGAATCTTGTCCTCGCACGACCAGTGAAGGCATCATAGTCTCTCCTCAGATCATCTCTCATCAGCACCCTGTAAGCCTCATTCAGCAGCAGAGTGTACTCGTGACCCTGAAAGCAAAAAACGCCAACAGCCCTTCAAGTCAAATTATCAGTTTGGCTCAAATGAAGACAGCTTTTGCAAGACCTTGAGGCCATGTTGAAACTAAGTTGAATCTGTGTGACCTGTTGGCCAGCGACATCGGGGTGATGCTTCTTTTGCAGATTCCTGTAAGCCTCTCTGATTTCTCTCGAGCTCGAACCCGCCGGAACCCCGAGTATCTCATAATAGTTCTTCTCTAACATTAAGCTCCTCTTTGCCTTTCTGCCGCAACATGTGATGACTCCATACCTCTGCCTGCAGCTGAAAATGAAATCAGGCGACTCTGCTTACTCGATAACAAATTTTCAATCTGAACTTCTGGTAGACACATGAACTGAGTTATCGAACAAAATGCCCGGAACGTTGATTTAGAGATCACCTTGAAAACGGCTTCCCCGTGTTGAGATAGGCACGATGGATCTGGGAATGTTTTGGCGCTAGGATTGGTGAGCAGGTCCTTGAGAGGCTGCCATATCCTATGCTGGTCTTTCTTTTCTTTTTGTCCTTTGGAGCTTGCTAGTGTTGGAAATCCTCCTCTTGCCCTGCATAATCATCAGTGTCTGTTTTTGAGTGTTACTGTTGAGGCTGGAGATATTTCTTAGTTTCCAGGATAATTGGATATTTTGTCAGTGGCTCTCGCAGTTCTAGGATTGTCGACAATCACAGACCTCCACGTCGACTAAAGTGCTCAAGCGAAGGACCCCAGCTAGAAACAAGTTGTGGGAAATATTTAAAATTTTCCTTCTCTCTTCAAAAAATATTTACGGATCTTTACTTTTATTCATCTCATGTCAAAAAAATTTCACTAAAAATTTGAGTCGATAGATGAAAGACACTACACATACATATAAAATAGGTAAATCCATAAATAAGTGAAATATCTCGACGGTGGTAGATAGAAATTGAGATTATTACAAAGTTAGGTCTGTGTAAATAATCTGAGTGACTAGAACTTTATATTGCTCTCTCCACAAACTCCAATTTGATAATTGCAGGTGACGATTTCCACAGGCCTGACTCTGGCTTTTTACATTGGTTTGAGCTCTCTCTGTTCAGTCCCAGTACCTCTGCATCAGTTATGACTGATCATGAGCCCTCTTTCCCATTCAATTTCCCAGAGTGAATGACAGCAGCAGGCTTTGTTGGCTCGTCGATCCGCTGGCGATGGTGATCGCGCTGTCTCAGTCCAACAAGCAGTACACGTCCTCGTCCGCATCCGGATCATCGGATGGACCGCAGAACATGCCGCCCCACCGCGGGAAGTAGATGAGGGCGACGGGGAGGGTGCAGACAAGCATCAAGAGGCCCATCAGCGATATGCTTGTCTGCCTTGGCATCTCGGAGCCCGAGAACAGGAGCAGTTGCGTCACGACCGCCCCCACCGTCCCCCCGCTCCCCGTCATTCCCGAGATCACTCCGAGCGACCTGCGATCAGACAAACCGGAGTTCCGAATCGATTTGGGTATCAAGAGAGCGGTAAAGATCATGGATCTTGACGGATTCTGTTCTAATTAGAGAAAAATGGAAGAAACAAACTTAGCCTAGGTTGAAAATGTGATGCATCCAGTTAACTATAGCCATGAATGTAACTGATCTCCATTTCCGCCTACTTTGAAATTTCTCGACACCCCCTGTATTCCTTTTCCATATCAACTAAAATAAAATCAACCTCCTCTTTTAGGCTCCCTAAAGTGTAACAAAAACTCCATTTCCGCTCGGTCTGGTTCACAGGCCCCGGATCCCATTAAACCTCGGATCCAACACGGCTAGGCCAAGGACGCCCGGTCCCTATAAAAGCATGTCGACATTCGTACAAGCCAAACCCCGGAAAATGTAAGTTCTCCTGAACCATGAAAATGTTTTCACCGACACTTTCCTATCAGAACAAAGTGAAGAGACAGGACTCTTCGATGCTTAGTGACGTGCTCTAGGAAGAAACCTCTAAAGGACCACAGAATAATATTCCGTGACAGAATTTGCATAGCTCGATATAATCCAAAGTTTCAATTTGTCCATTTCTCCATAATGTCTCCCTCCCATCTTAATCAACACGACGCTACTGCGGGGTGACTTGCTCTATAATGTCCTGTTCCTGCCCGGTGCTGTCTGAAGCTTACATGATGGGAAATGTCGACCGTTGCAATATAAAGCATAGGGTTCAATTTATACCAAAAATAAAAGAGTAATATTATAGCACTTTGCACGAACCGCTAAATATACTATTGATTTGAAATGATGAGCACTTATAATCCTCAAATCAATGGGCAATAAGAACGCTTGTGTAAAATTTTGATTTTCATCTTAGGTATACTTGATTTTTTTCCCTACATTAAAGTGGCGTCGGATCCATATTTGTACTCTGTAACGTATAATTAACCTATGATTTTATAAGGATCTAGGTTTTATATATGTATGTATATAGATGTATATATCATAGGCATACGATATGTACTTTGGTATAAAGGAAAAGTCTGTCTCATAACTCACGACCTTATATGAATCATGAACTTTGTGGTGATAAAAAGTTTGTGTCTTATTATTGCAAGAGAAAAAATGCAATGCTTTTTAGCAATTGAAGACTCGAGTAAAGAGTTAGGTTATTTATTTTCATTCGACTCAGATCTTATGCAAACTGTTTAGAGAGCTATATTAAGCAAGAGAGCGCATCGGATTGAAGCACTGACCGTTTGGAGACGAAAGGAACCACGCCGAAAGTGAGCCCAGCGGCGGCCTGGACCAACGCGCCGAAGCAAAACATGACCGCGACGGAGCCCCAGAGTGACCCGACCCGCCCGAGCCACACGCACAGCAGCCCCGCCGCCGTCTGCACCGCCCACAGCCCCCACAGTCGCCCCCTCATCCCGAACCTCTGCCCCAGCATGTCGGAGGCCATCCCTCCCGCTGGCCGCGTCACGCAGTTTGCTGCCCCGAAGCACGCCGCGATCAGCCCCGCCACCTCCAGCCTCACCCCGAACCGGTCGTAGAAGTACTGCGCCAGTATGTTATCCGTCGTGAGCTCTACCCCGAAGCAATATCCGTACGTCAGGCCGAGGATCCACCCTCTGTAATTCCTCAAGCCGTGCATGAGAACGTCGAACCAGCCCTCTTCCGAGCTCTTACTGTTCCTTTTTTTTCGGCTTCTGGTGTAATTGTTGTTACGTTTGTGGTTACCGGTTGGCAAGTCTTGGCCAAATGCTAAGACCATGATCGCGGTGGCGATTTGGAACATCGCCGGTACGATGAACGAGACCCGCCATGCCGAGGACGATGACAGGCGGAGGTCCTTCATTAGGGAGGCGTAGATGAGTGGCATCACCAGCTGAGCCAGCCCTGAACCCACGTTGGCCCACCCTGCGGCAACTCCATTGGCGAGGCCGACGACCTCCGCGGCGAACATGGAGCTCATCCAGAACTGGTTTGCCACGAAGTTGGCGAGCGAGAACCCAACGAAGAACCGCACTGCGATGAACCCCGCTGGGTTAGTGACGAGGGCGGCCGCGAGGACGGCGGGCGCCGTGAGGAGGGAGAGCACGGCGGAGGCGGCGCGGGGCCCCACGACGTCGCAGGCGGGGCCCATGGCGAGGCGGGAGAGGATGGCGCCGGCGAAGGAGGCGACGCCGGCGGCGCCCACATCGGCCGGGGTGAGGCGGAGGTCGCGGCGGATGACGGGGAGGAGCGGGGGAATGGAGAAGGTGGCGAAGAAGCAGGAGAAGAGGGAGAGCCACGCGAGATGGAAGGCGCGCATGTGGGGGGAGGTCGGCACCAAGAAGGGGCGGAACGCGGTGGCCCTGCCGCTTGGGTTCACCGGGAGCTGGCCAGAGTGGGGAGGGTCAGGTTGTTTCATCGGTCGGTGGCCGTGGGCTTCCATGGTTGGGAGAAGAAACGGGCGTTAAAGGGAACCTTGAAAGAGTGCGTTTTCAAAAGGGCAATTGAGAGAAGTTATATAGGGGCATGGAGCCGGGAGTTAGCAGAGAAATTCAATTTGGCACGGATAAATTGGTTTTATTTTAAAGGGGTTTTGTTAAAAAAACTTTTACCAAATTAGAGCAAAAAAAAAAAAGGCATTTATAAAAACGGGGCTCGCACGGTAGTCTTGGTGCCGCACGAGGGCCTTTTGGCACTTAAACTGTCGCCCAGGGCCCGTGCTGCCGTGCAGCAATATCCCATCAGTGGGTTTTTAAAAAAAAATATATTTATAACATTTGTGTTTTTAATTATTTTAAATTTATAATATTTATATTTGTATAACTTTGTAAATTTATTTTTTTCTCTTTTGAAACTTATTTTTATAATATAATTATCAATAATTAATTGAAAAATTTATTTAAAAATATATAATTAATATATTTAGTATGTAAATAATTAATAAAAAATATTCATAAAATAAAATTGATAAAATATATGGTGATTATATATCTCAATGATACATTATAACATTTACGTTTCTAATTCTACGTTATATTTTCTAAAGAATTTGAGGCTCTTTATAATGTAGAATTAGAAACGCGTTTTTTTGTATATAAAAAAACGAGAGGGATTAAAAGAAAAATTCCAAAAAAAAAAAACAAACAATCCTTTCATTTATGTCTCAACATAATTCTTTTAGCCATTCTTATGGATTTCTATTATTGCAATTTCTTGTAATCTAGATCTGTCAGTGATGATATTTCTCAACAATACATTATAACATTTGCATTTCTAATTCCATATTATATTTCCTAAAGAATTTGAGGCTTTTTATAATATAGAATTAGAAACGCGCTTTTTTGTATATAAAAAAAATGAAAGGGATATAAAAAAAAAAGAATAGAAAAAATTCAAAAAAAAACCAAACTATCATTTTATTTCTATTTCAACCTTATTCTTTTAGTTGTTATTTCACAGCAGACTTCTTTTTTGTTCTTTTTTTTTTTATATCCCTTTCATTTTTTTATATGCAAAAAATTGCGTTTCTAATTCTACATTATAAAGAACCTCAAATTCTTTAGAAAATATAGCGTAGAATTAGAAGTGCAAATGTTATAACGTATCATTGAGATATATCATCACCATATATCTTACCAATTGTATTTTATGAATATTTTTATTAATTATTTACATACTAAATATATTAATTACATATTTATTAATAAAATTTTCAATTAATCATTGATAATTATATCATAAAAATAAGTTTCAAAATAAAAAAATATATTTACAAAGTTATATAAATATAAATTTTATGAATATAAAATAATTAAAAGCACAGATGTTATAAATATGAAAAAAATTCAAAAAAATTATATTTACAAATTTACATAAATATAAATATTATAAATATAAAATAATTAAAAGCACAAATATTATAAATATAAAAAAATAAATTAAAAGAAAAGCCCTCGAATGGGCTATTGCCACACGAGTCTTGGGCAACAGTTTAAGTGTCGTATAGGGCAGACTGTCACGCGGGGCCTAATTTGGAAAATATTTTTTTTACCCTAATTTGTTAAATACTTTTTGACCCTTTTTTTAAAAAAAGCCCGATAAATTGTCTAGTAAAAAAGGGCACGTTTGCTACCCCCAAAAAAATATTGAAACAGAGAAATAAATAAATATTTAATGAAGTATATAACATGTTGTCTATCTTGAGTAACCCCTTCCTTACTTACCATGTCTAGTAGATTTTTTTTACTAACTTAAATAATTTGAGCCAATCCTATTCAAAAATGAGTTTTTTTTTTTTTATAACCGAGGTATTCGCATGGGTGGTGAGCTTGCACTCAAACTAGCGGTGAAGCACGACTAATCCTCGGGGAGGCTAGCGTAGTAATCCACCGCCATGACCCTCCACTTAAATCACCAATGTTCAGCAAGGAGTTTGAACCCAAGACCTAGTGCTCGTGAATGCACAGTCCCATGCCCACCTACCAACTAGGTCACTGATAGACAAGTAAAGTTATCAAATGAGTTCATTGTCATTAAATGCTAAACTACTAGTTTTAGACATTTTTGTCTACTGAAGCGTTGAAAGAAAAGCTACAAGGGTCTTTAGATCCAATTATATTTTGAAAAATTTCAAATAAGAATCTGAAATGGATTTTATTTCGAATAAGAGTTTGAAATGCCTTTATTATTTTAAAGAAGAATTTGACCAATGAAATTTTTGTTATTTACTTGTTTTGATTTTTTTTTCTCACATATTTTTTTTTATTTTCGTTGTTGTGGCTGGTGAGGGCTCGCCTACCCTCGTCAACCATTGGGCAAGAGCCGGCCTCGCTTGTGGCTAACGAGGGTAGCTCTCGCTACATCGAGTGAGGGCTTGCCTTGCCCAATCCTTGCGGTGGCCAACCATTGCTTGAGATTAATCGTCGATGAAAAGGAAGGAAAAAGAAAATTCAAAACTAGTAAATAACGAAAATGCCCTTGATTAGCCATTTCTTTAAAATAATGAGCATAGTATAAGTCTTTATTTGAAACAAGTTCACTTTTGGTCCGTATTTGAGAAAATGAGAGTATTTCAAGTTTTTATTTGAAATTTTCTCTTTTTTTTTTCCTTTCTAAAACTCAATAAAACTTCTTGTGTCAATACTCTTTTGAATTGGAGTTTGTCATTTCACTTTTTTCACAAAAGACAAAAATTGCAATTTTTTGCCATTTCTTTCAAGATTTAAAATAATTATTGCTTTATTTTGGCGAGAATTCCCGGAATAAAGTTGAAAATGAACAGGACCTCTCCAGCCCATCGTCAACTAACATAACTACCTCTTCGTGTGAACCAAGAAGGAGAAAAGAAAGAAGAACATGATAAGCTCCGTGAAAAAGCTCTCGCCCAAAACCAGCTTCAACGCTTATGTAGATACGTGCTTCTCCTCATTGAAAAGCCTCCCCAACGAAGGCTCCGTCGGAGAGGTAACTGCACTTCACGGCCATTTCCTCAAAATGGGCATATCTTCGGAGAGGTACATCGCCGTTAAACTTCTCATACTGTACTTGAACCACCGAAGGTCGAGAGAAGCGGATCAGATCCGGAGGGACTTTAACGGGTTCGACATGATCGTGCATAACTGCTTGATCACCGCGAACGTGGAGCGGGGGGATGTCAACGAGGCGCAGCAGCTGTTTGACGAAATGCCCGAGAGAAACGGAGTTTCGTGGACGGCGCTGATTTCAGGCCTGATGAAGTGCGGGCGAGTGGAGGAGTCGATGCGGTACTTTCGGAGGAGCCCCTTTAGGAATGTCATTTTGTGGACGGCAGCAATTAGTGGGTTGGTTCGGAATGGGTTGAGTTTCGATGCTCTGAAGCTTTTCAAGAAGCTGCTCGAGTCCGGGGTTAGGCCTAACAGTGTTACCTTCGCTTCTTTGTTTAGGGCATGCTCATGCACGAAAGAATTTTCTTTCGGGATGAGTGTCTTGGGCTTGATAGTTAAAGCTGGTTTAGAGCATTGTGTCTCGATCTCCAATTCGTTAATCACATTTTTCTTGAGGATGGGTGAGGGTGGGCAGGCTAGGAGAACATTTGATCGAATGCAAAAGAGAGATGTCGTCTCATGGACCGCGATCCTGGATATGTATGTCGAAATGGGGGACTTGAGAGAAGCGCGCAGAATTTTTGATGAGATGCCAGAAAGGAACGAAGTATCTTGGAGCACAATGATTGCGAGGTACAGTCAGAGTGGTCATACTGAAGAAGCGGTGGACCTATTTCTTCAAATGGTTCTTGATGGATTTAAGCCAACTGTTTCTTGTTTATCTTGTGTCATTAGCGCTCTAGCTGACTTAAAGGCTTTGCGAGCGGGGATGAGCTTGCATGCTCGTGTTATAAAAATTGGAATTGCGGAAGATGTATATATTGGCAGTTCTCTAATTTACTTGTATTGCAAATGTCGGAATACTGCGACAGGACGCTTGATGTTCAACTCGTTACCGTTAAAGAATGCGGTTTCCTGGAATTCAATGATCTCAGGGTATAGTTTGAATGGACAGATGGAGGAAGCTCTGGTGTTATTCGAGAACAGTCCTATGCGAAATCAGGTCACCTGGAATAGCATAATAGCTGGTTATGTGGAAGGTGGACAGTTTGAGAAGGCCTTTGAAGTTGCCAATAAGATGCTTTTGTCAGGGGAAATCCCCAGTGAATCCACTTTCTCTAGCATTCTTTGTGGTTGTGCAAGCACTGCTTCGCTAGAGAGAGGGAAGAACTTCCATGCAAAAGCAATTAAACTTGATATCGAGAGCGACTTATTTTTAGGCACTGCACTCACTGATATGTATGCAAAATGTGGAGATATGTGTGGTGCTAAGCAGGTTTTCCATAGAATGCCTGAAAAGAATGGATGCTCATGGACTGCGATGATACAGGGTCTAGCCGAAAACGGTTTTGCAGAGGAATCCATTGCTCTGTTCGAAGAGATGGAAAGGAACTTCTCTGCAGCTCCTAATGAGCTCATGCTTTTGTCCGTTTTATTTGCTTGTTCTCATTCTGGGTTAGTCGATAGAGGTCTTCAGTATTTCAACTCGATGGACAAAGTATACGGTTTAAAGCCGAACAAAAGGCATTACACCTGTGTGGTTGATATGCTTTCTAGATCGGGCCGCCTCTCTGAAGCAGAAGCATTCATCGAGGCGATGCCATTTCCGCCAGAGCCGAATGCATTGGCTGCTTTGTTAAGTGCTTGTACTAAGTACAGGAATGAAGCAATCGGAGAAAGGACTGCTAAAAAGCTCTGGCAACTGAGTGCGAAGGATTCCGCGGGTTATGTGTTAATGTCGAACATATATGCTTCAGCTGGAAGATGGGTCAATGTGGAAAATACCAGGAAGTTGATGAAGGAAAGCGGGTTGAAGAAGAGTGTCGGCTATAGTTGGGTTGAAGTGAAGAATCGGGTTCGTTCTTTCTACTCGGAAGACAGATCTCATTCTCGATCTGCTGACATATACGAAATACTAGATTTATTGAGGTTGGAGATGTCCTCTTCTTTCGAGACACTCCCTTCCTGAAGTCGAAACTTGCTGACGATTGAAGCAGCGGGCAGTTCCAATGCACACTAGAACAACGAGTCCAGTCGGAACCAGGCCAGGGATTATCGGCGTTTTATGTTTTCTTCCTTCCAAATCAAGTGGCTCGCCGAGTCAATCACGGGGCAAAGACACGGTCCTTTCCAGTGGAAAACGGGAAGGGATTTGCCATGCCAAAAGATGAGATGCCCAGAAATAGAATGCTTCTGCAATCTTTGCTACAGAGTATGTCATCTTTTCATAGTTCATGTCGAAAGCCACTTCGATCCCATGTCATGAAGTAAACACCTCATCTTACAAGCCCCAAGCTCCTCCAAGAGAAAAGGATCTTTGCTGGGAATCTAGAGACGAGTCAAATCCAGGGGGGTGAAATCGAGCCTCCTCAAGTCCGCAGATGGCCTTTCGGGCTTAACTCGACTCGAAAAGTGCTCATCTCAATACTTGGCTTGCATAATTTGTACATGATCTGTCAAGTTTAACCGTAATGCGAAGGGCATTTGATTGCTGATTGTAGAGTTATTATTATGCTCGAGTTAGGCTCCCCTACTCAATGTATAGTCCAATTCAAAATCAGCAGTTGTACCAGATCAATCTTAAACAGCTCAAATCAAGTATCAAGCATGATTTGTGACTATTTTGTACTTGATTTACTTCCGGAGTTGAAGGCCAATGTACTTGTGGAAATTTTGCTTGTTTGGGGCAATTCAACCTAATAGAAAAAATATAATTCTGACTAAAAAAAAAAAATTATGACGAAGATATAAAATTTTAGATGCCAAAATTTGGATATTTGAAAAACTTCGGAGGTTTCTTATAAGGTAAAATTCATACTGTAAAATTCGTACAATTGAAGGAAAGCAACAAGTTTAAGAATAATGATAAGTATGTTGAAAGTTTTAAAACTTGTTATGAAAGTGCAATTTAGTCCTAAAATTTTTAAAAAGTGCAATTAAATCTTAAAACTTATTAAAAATTTTCATTAAGTTCTAAAGCTTTCAAAAAATGCACTCAAGTCATAAAATTTAACAAATTAATGAAATCAAGTCCTTTCCTTGATTAAATTTTTTGAAAATTTTATGATTCGATTGCACTTTTGCGACAAATTTTAAGATTTGAATACATCTTTTGAAAGTTTTAGAACTTAATTACATTTTCGAGACAAGTTTTAAGACTCGAACACTTTTTGAAAGTTTTAGAATTTTTGCGACAAGTTTTAAAATTTAAATGTATCGTTTGAAAGTTTTAGAACTTAATTGTATTTTCGTGATAAGTTTTAAGACTCGATTACACTTTTTGAAAGTTTTAGGACTTAATTATATCTTCATGATATTTTTTTTAAGATTTTCAATGCATTTATTCCTCAAAGATCTAAGTCGAAATAGATCTGGCATATGGTTGAAAGAAGTTCAAAAAAATAAAAATTAAAAAAGCCGCTGTTTCCCTCCACAAGACCTCACGCCCCTTATAAGTACCTCGCGCTTCGATTCTATCTCTTCGTCCATTTCTACGTAAGCTTGACAATTTCGGTGCTCGGCTGCCCAATCTGTTTCTTCTCCTGGGTAGCGACTGCAGAAATCCAGTCATGGATTTGTATTCGTTGAAGTCTGTTTCGGATCTTCCACCACCTTTCCGATCGATCTACAGCTTCAGGTACGGCGACACGCTAACTGAGTCAAACGATTCATCTTCAAGCGTTTGCAGATGCGTGGAATTGGCTCGTCTTTTGCATTGATCGCTCTTCTGCCGGATTTCAGCTCCGCGTGGCGTTACTATGCTCTGATTTAGTTATCGCGAGATGGATTTTGAACAGTTCAAAAGTTGGATCATGTGAAATCGGCTCGCGGTTTCTACAATCACTCATATCTCCAATTTCCGCTCCGTCTAGCGTCAATAGTGCTAGAAAATGCGAATTCTGCTCTTTTACTCATCTTCTGCATTGAACGCTCTTATCTCAGATTTCAGCTCTGTAAAGAGTTACTAAGCTCTGTCGATCATGAAATGGATGTGCCACTGCTCACGTGTTTGAAGATTATGTGGAATTGGCTATTAATTCTATCTTCTGCGTTGATCGTTTCTCATATTTGAGCTCTGTGAGGTGTTACTATGCTCTGTTTTGATCATGAGTATATATGAATGTATGTTGCGGTTCAATGAACATGTCCGTTCCTTTTCTCTGGTAATTGTCTGATGGAATTTCAAAAATCAGCTGTAAGAAAGATACTCTTATATATATTTATGATCAGATGTCTAATTTTTGGTTTTATTTTACTATTTCAAACGTGTTTCTTATACAAACAGGTACTTTAATTCGCTGCAAAGTGAATGTTTCCCCAGTTGTTTCCACTCCGACATAAACATGGTTATCTTGGCACCGACTGGGAGTGGTAAAACAGTGCTCTTTGAGCTTTGCATTCTGAGGCTGCTCTCAAGATTTATAACCGACGAAATGAAATTCACCCACACCAAAGGAACACTTAAGACGGTAGCTCCCTACATGAACGTGATGATGTTTTCCTGTTATCACGTCGATTATAAAGCTGTGGATTGATTCTGTAGATACTTTTCTTTTCCTTTAGTCTAAAAGTGACGATGTACTCATTGCCAACTAAGCATGTACGTTTTATGAATATCCAGTTGAGCATTCCACAACTGCTGGAAAAGTTCTTTTTAGAGAAAAATCCGTCATCTGAAGTGTTACTGGGTTTCTTCTGCAACTACATCATTTTTTATGCATCAATGAGTAATTGCCTCTTGCTTTTATATGGTTCAAGATATATATTGCTCCTTCCAAGGCTTTAGTACAAGAGAAGCTCAGGGACTGGAGCCAAAAGTTTGGATCATGGGGAATCAATTGCCTCGAGCTGACTGGCGACAATGATGCTTATAAAACAAGGAACATCCAGGAAGCAGACATCATTCTAACAACACCCGAGGTTACAATTTATCCTTAGAGACATATGGTTGATATGTAGTTCAACTAATACATCACATTTCATTCGCATGTTTCTAGCAAACTGATAAAAGGTTTGGAGAAAATTCCGCATAGTTAGCTCTTTGTAGAATCGCTAGGATGCATCTGCACGTGGACAACTAGTCTTCTTGCCTGTTAACTTGTCATGCTGAAGCCTAGATTGATTTCATTTCCCTTCTTTGTAGAAATTTGATGCAGTGACTCGCTATCGCATAAAGGATGGAGGCTTGAGCTTTTTCAGTGATATCGCACTCTTACTCATTGACGAAGTTCACCTGTTGAATGATACACGTGGAGCCGCTCTGGAGGCAATTGTTAGTAGAATCAAAATTCTTGCTAGCAACCCAAATATGAAGTTGACTCCTCTTGCTCATGTGCGCCTTCTAGCCGTCTCTGCGACAATTCCAAATATTGAAGATATTGGTAATGTTTGTCCTTGACATAAAGCCACTTGTAAATGCATGCCTTTATGCAAAACTATAGTTTGAGGACTTTCCTAAGATTAAAATACATTGTCAAGTTCAACACATTTGAGAGCTTCTGTAATTTTCTGCAGCTGAATGGCTTATGGTTCCTGCTCAGGGAATTAAAAGGTACTAAGTGGTATCCATGCCATAACGTTCTGTCTTTCTCATTCAATTTTTTTATGCAGTAATCTGTTTTCAGGTTTGGTGAAGAAATGAGACCAGTGAAATTAACGACTAAGGTTCTAGGTACACATGCTGGATTTGAGTGCTCACTGTTTGAGGAATACATGCAGTCATTTTAAATTCTTATTCTCACCTTGCAGTTATTTTTTGACAGGCTACACCCCGGCGAAAAATGACTTTCTTTTTGAGCAGGCAAGTTCCTACCACTCATAATTCCTTTGGTGAGAACACTCAGTGTCTGCATGACCTAAGTTCTACTTCTCAAATTTATGCTTCTTTAACTATGAAATTCATAAGTAATGCCTTTGATTGCTCCTCTCTTACTATTACTGTTTGTTACCATTCTCCAGCGTCTTCAGAACTTCATATTTGGTGAGTAGAAGTGACAGACTAATCAATGCAATATATTTCTTTATTGCAACTTTATCAACTGGACTGGGAAAAAGGATCGACACAACTTTATTTAATTAAATACTTTGCAGACATTCTAATACAATATTCCAAAGGGAAGTCTGCTCTAGTTTTTTGTTCAACTAGAAGAGGAGCGCAAGAAGCAGCACAGCGACTTTCACAGATGGCAATGACATTTGGTTATTCAAATCCCTTCATTAAGAACAAGGAACAACAAGAAAATCTGAGGGAAGCTTCATTGTCTTGCGGTGACAAACAGATGCAGTCTTACATCATTTATGGCGGTATGAGAAAATCTCTCCACTCCATGAAATGTCATCATGTAGGTTTAATTCTGAAATGCTTTTACGAGCTAATGCTTTTACTGATAGTTCCGTCAAAAGATATCTGCAGTTGCTTATCACCATGGTGGGCTTGGCTTGAAGGATCGTAACCTTGTTGAAGGTCTTTTTCTTAAGGGGGACATACAAGTTCTGTGCACTACTAATACTCTCGCCCACGGAATCAACTTACCTGCACATACTGTAGTAATTAAATCAACTCGAAACTTGTATGTCTTACTTATCCTGGTCACTTCTTCTTAATCTTCATGTAAAGTGCTTTCCCCTAGATATAACATTTCTGAAATCCTTCCAGCAACAAGGAAAAAGGACTCTACGTGGAATACGACCGATCAACCGTACTGCAGGTAGATGATGCCTTGGTGTACTTAAAAAGAACCAAATTATGGATCACTTCAAAGTTTCTGGGGATTTTGGGCCATATGCTGGAGATGCTGCAACAAGCAAATTTCCCGAAGTATCTCTAGCACATCTTTAAGAGGAATGTGTCTGGGAGATGGTATGGCTGATAGGTGATTTTGTCTTGAGGAAATATCTCTCGATGTGAATATAAAGTACTTCAAGATGTTCTAGTGATAGTACAATATTTAGTGGACTATTTGGCCATTATTTTGGGGATAAAATTGAGCCTTCAGGGACAAGATGGCGGACATTCTGATGGGATGGTGATCTCCAAAGGGCATCTGTGTGTTTTCTATTAACAGCCAAAGAAGGATTCATATAATGATGTGATAACAATATGTTCCGGATTAGAAACATTTATCTATTTGGTCATGTTTAGAGGGTCATTATACAAGTGGAAACTGGCAGCAAAATTATCTTTCCTTGGCCATGGTGTCCGTTGACTTTAAATTTTATTACTTAGTATATTCACGGAGCATTGACCATTCAACTCTCTGGATCTTAGGGAGCATATCTAATGACTGGCCTTTGTTGCTATCGCTAATGCAGATGTGTGGAAGAGCAGGGAGGCCACCATTTGATGATACAGGAATGGTTATTATTATGACGAGAAAAGAAACGGTACTTAGCCATACGTCTGTCAATCGTTTCTGATGATCGTACTTAATGGTGAAATTTTATGTTCTTATAAATTCTGTGTAGGTACATTTGTACGAGAATCTACTGAGTGGATGTGAAATTGTCGAGTCACAGTATGTTTACCTCATCCTTTAAATTGAAATGTTGCCTGGCTTTGTTTTCGTTTGTCAAACAAGTACTATAACTTGAAATTCGTGGGTTCACCTTTTCTGTTCAGATTGCTCTCTTGTGTAACAGAGCATCTGACTGCAGAGATAGTGCAGCTGACTGTGACTGACATCACTCGAGCAATTGAGTGGATGAAATGCTCCTATTTGTATGTCAGAATGAAAAAGGCATGTACTGATAACAAATTTGTTGGGTACGTTACCGAGATACTCATTGGCAATATTGGTTAACATTCCCTTCATACTTTAGGACCCCGGGAAATATGCAATCAAGAAAGGAATAACTAATAACCAGATAGAGAAGCATATGCAAGGTATTTTGATAAATTGTTATCCACCACCATGGCCACCCTCCCTCCCTCCCATCCACCCCCATCCCCCAACCCAAAAAAAAAAAAAACTCAGACAAAAAGAGAAGGATAAAAAGTAAGTGCAAATACATAGCTTGTAATTTCTTACTCTATCCACTCTTTCAGAGATCTGCCTTCAGAAAGTAAATGAGTTGTCGCAGCATCAAATGATCTGGACTGATGAAGATGGTTTTCTCATAAAGCCACTAGGTATGCATTAACTTATAAAACAAAATCATTGACTGATGTATCTATTATTGATGCTAGACCTTTCTGTTTCTGTTCTGCAGAGCCTGGTCACCTGATGACAAAGTATTATCTAAAATTTGACACAATGAAGTACATAATGCAGGCACCTGCAAACTGCAGTTTGGAGGATGCCCTTCATGTTGTATGCCATGCCGAGGAACTTGCTTGTATGTGTTTTATTGTTAGCAGTTCGGAATATCGACAACCCCGGAAACTTGATAGAGGATCTGCATTTTCCTGTAGGGATACAGCTAAGACGCAATGAGAAGAAGCTTCTGAATGACATTAATGCCGATAAAGATGGAAGGCTTCGGTTTCACATCATTGACGATAAAGGAAAACCGAAAAAACGTATTCAAACCAGAGAAGAGAAGATCTTCGTCCTGACAAATGATTTTTTAACTGGTGATCCTTTAGTTCGTGATATGTCCATGACCCAGGTTCATTGCCTCTAAATGAAATTTGTTTTCCACGCATCATACCAGCTGGGTTCATAATAAGTTTTCTATCATCTCACTGTAGGATATGAACTCTATTTTACCAAATGGATCTAGAGTCGCAAAGTGCTTGAAAGACTATTTTCTGTACAAGAAAAACTACATGGGAGCAGTTAATTCCGCCAGATTGGCCAAGTCGTTGCATCAAAAGCTCTGGGATGACAGTAAATACTTGTTGAAACAACTGCCTGGCATAGGAATGGTGACTGCCAAGGTTTCTGTTCCGCTTTTCCATTGCTCCAGAGAACCAAGACTAGTTTGCATTTTCAGTTTTGTCTTCTTACAGTGCTCTCTTCCTCAATGATGTTATGAAGGCTCTACTTACCATGGGAATTGATTCATTTGAGAAATACATGATGCTGATCCAAGGAGGATAGAGATAGTCACTGGTCGCAAATATCCATTGGGAATCAAATCAAGGAGTCTCTACAGTCATTACCTCCTAAGGTCGAGATCAAAGCCGAGGAAATAGATGCGAAAGGCAAGGAAAGGCTAAGGTGTCTATCATGTTGACTCGCCTACTGCAGTCAGTTCTATCAAATTTTATTTTTTTATTTTATTTTTATATTGATAGAAACTGACTGCCAGTAGGCGAGTCAAATGATAGACACCTTAGCCTTTCCTTGCCTTTCGCATTCTATTTCCTCGGCTTTGATCTCGACCTTAGGAGGTAATGACTGTAGAGACTCCTTGATTTGATCCCAAATGGATATTTGCGACCAGTGACTATCTCTATTCCTCCTTGGATCAGCATCATGTAGTTCTCAAATGAATAATTCCCATGGTAAGTAGAGCCTTCATAACATCATTGAGGAAGAGAGCACTGTAAGAAGACAAAACTGAAAATGCAAACTAGTCTTGGTTCTCTGGAGCAATGGAAAAGCGGAACAGAAACCTTGGCAGTCACCATTCCTATGCCAGGCAGTTGTTTCAACAAGTATTTACTGTCATCCCAGAGCTTTTGATGCAACGACTTGGCCAATCTGGCGGAATTAACTGCTCCCATGTAGTTTTTCTTGTACAGAAAATAGTCTTTCAAGCACTTTGCGACTCTAGATCCATTTGGTAAAATAGAGTTCATATCCTACAGTGAGATGATAGAAAACTTATTATGAACCCAGCTGGTATGATGCGTGGAAAACAAATTTCATTTAGAGGCAATGAACCTGGGTCATGGACATATCACGAACTAAAGGATCACCAGTTAAAAAATCATTTGTCAGGACGAAGATCTTCTCTTCTCTGGTTTGAATACGTTTTTTCGGTTTTCCTTTATCGTCAATGATGTGAAACCGAAGCCTTCCATCTTTATCGGCATTAATGTCATTCAGAAGCTTCTTCTCATTGCGTCTTAGCTGTATCCCTACAGGAAAATGCAGATCCTCTATCAAGTTTCCGGGGTTGTCGATATTCCGAACTGCTAACAATAAAACACATACAAGCAAGTTCCTCGGCATGGCATACAACATGAAGGGCATCCTCCAAACTGCAGTTTGCAGGTGCCTGCATTATGTACTTCATTGTGTCAAATTTTAGATAATACTTTGTCATCAGGTGACCAGGCTCTGCAGAACAGAAACAGAAAGGTCTAGCATCAATAATAGATACATCAGTCAATGATTTTGTTTTATAAGTTAATGCATACCTAGTGGCTTTATGAGAAAACCATCTTCATCAGTCCAGATCATTTGATGCTGCGACAACTCATTTACTTTCTGAAGGCAGATCTCTGAAAGAGTGGATAGAGTAAGAAATTACAAGCTATGTATTTGCACTTACTTTTTATCCTTCTCTTTTTGTCTGAGTTTTTTTTTTTTTTGGGTTGGGGGATGGGGGTGGATGGGAGGGAGGGAGGGTGGCCATGGTGGTGGATAACAATTTATCAAAATACCTTGCATATGCTTCTCTATCTGGTTATTAGTTATTCCTTTCTTGATTGCATATTTCCCGGGGTCCTAAAGTATGAAGGGAATGTTAACCAATATTGCCAATGAGTATCTCGGTAACGTACCCAACAAATTTGTTATCAGTACATGCCTTTTTCATTCTGACATACAAATAGGAGCATTTCATCCACTCAATTGCTCGAGTGATGTCAGTCACAGTCAGCTGCACTATCTCTGCAGTCAGATGCTCTGTTACACAAGAGAGCAATCTGAACAGAAAAGGTGAACCCACGAATTTCAAGTTATAGTACTTGTTTGACAAACGAAAACAAAGCCAGGCAACATTTCAATTTAAAGGATGAGGTAAACATACTGTGACTCGACAATTTCACATCCACTCAGTAGATTCTCGTACAAATGTACCTACACAGAATTTATAAGAACATAAAATTTCACCATTAAGTACGATCATCAGAAACGATTGACAGACGTATGGCTAAGTACCGTTTCTTTTCTCGTCATAATAATAACCATTCCTGTATCATCAAATGGTGGCCTCCCTGCTCTTCCACACATCTGCATTAGCGATAGCAACAAAGGCCAGTCATTAGATATGCTCCCTAAGATCCAGAGAGTTGAATGGTCAATGCTCCGTGAATATACTAAGTAATAAAATTTAAAGTCAACGGACACCATGGCCAAGGAAAGATAATTTTGCTGCCAGTTTCCACTTGTATAATGACCCTCTAAACATGACCAAATAGATAAATGTTTCTAATCCGGAACATATTGTTATCACATCATTATATGAATCCTTCTTTGGCTGTTAATAGAAAACACACAGATGCCCTTTGGAGATCACCATCCCATCAGAATGTCCGCCATCTTGTCCCTGAAGGCTCAATTTTATCCCCAAAATAATGGCCAAATAGTCCACTAAATATTGTACTATCACTAGAACATCTTGAAGTACTTTATATTCACATCGAGAGATATTTCCTCAAGACAAAATCACCTATCAGCCATACCATCTCCCAGACACATTCCTCTTAAAGATGTGCTAGAGATACTTCGGGAAATTTGCTTGTTGCAGCATCTCCAGCATATGGCCCAAAATCCCCAGAAACTTTGAAGTGATCCATAATTTGGTTCTTTTTAAGTACACCAAGGCATCATCTACCTGCAGTACGGTTGATCGGTCGTATTCCACGTAGAGTCCTTTTTCCTTGTTGCTGGAAGGATTTCAGAAATGTTATATCTAGGGGAAAGCACTTTACATGAAGATTAAGAAGAAGTGACCAGGATAAGTAAGACATACAAGTTTCGAGTTGATTTAATTACTACAGTATGTGCAGGTAAGTTGATTCCGTGGGCGAGAGTATTAGTAGTGCACAGAACTTGTATGTCCCCCTTAAGAAAAAGACCTTCAACAAGGTTACGATCCTTCAAGCCAAGCCCACCATGGTGATAAGCAACTGCAGATATCTTTTGACGGAACTATCAGTAAAAGCATTAGCTCGTAAAAGCATTTCAGAATTAAACCTACATGATGACATTTCATGGAGTGGAGAGATTTTCTCATACCGCCATAAATGATGTAAGACTGCATCTGTTTGTCACCGCAAGACAATGAAGCTTCCCTCAGATTTTCTTGTTGTTCCTTGTTCTTAATGAAGGGATTTGAATAACCAAATGTCATTGCCATCTGTGAAAGTCGCTGTGCTGCTTCTTGCGCTCCTCTTCTAGTTGAACAAAAAACTAGAGCAGACTTCCCTTTGGAATATTGTATTAGAATGTCTGCAAAGTATTTAATTAAATAAAGTTGTGTCGATCCTTTTTCCCAGTCCAGTTGATAAAGTTGCAATAAAGAAATATATTGCATTGATTAGTCTGTCACTTCTACTCACCAAATATGAAGTTCTGAAGACGCTGGAGAATGGTAACAAACAGTAATAGTAAGAGAGGAGCAATCAAAGGCATTACTTATGAATTTCATAGTTAAAGAAGCATAAATTTGAGAAGTAGAACTTAGGTCATGCAGACACTGAGTGTTCTCACCAAAGGAATTATGAGTGGTAGGAACTTGCCTGCTCAAAAAGAAAGTCATTTTTCGCCGGGGTGTAGCCTGTCAAAAAATAACTGCAAGGTGAGAATAAGAATTTAAAATGACTGCATGTATTCCTCAAACAGTGAGCACTCAAATCCAGCATGTGTACCTAGAACCTTAGTCGTTAATTTCACTGGTCTCATTTCTTCACCAAACCTGAAAACAGATTACTGCATAAAAAAATTGAATGAGAAAGACAGAACGTTATGGCATGGATACCACTTAGTACCTTTTAATTCCCTGAGCAGGAACCATAAGCCATTCAGCTGCAGAAAATTACAGAAGCTCTCAAATGTGTTGAACTTGACAATGTATTTTAATCTTAGGAAAGTCCTCAAACTATAGTTTTGCATAAAGGCATGCATTTACAAGTGGCTTTATGTCAAGGACAAACATTACCAATATCTTCAATATTTGGAATTGTCGCAGAGACGGCTAGAAGGCGCACATGAGCAAGAGGAGTCAACTTCATATTTGGGTTGCTAGCAAGAATTTTGATTCTACTAACAATTGCCTCCAGAGCGGCTCCACGTGTATCATTCAACAGGTGAACTTCGTCAATGAGTAAGAGTGCGATATCACTGAAAAAGCTCAAGCCTCCATCCTTTATGCGATAGCGAGTCACTGCATCAAATTTCTACAAAGAAGGGAAATGAAATCAATCTAGGCTTCAGCATGACAAGTTAACAGGCAAGAAGACTAGTTGTCCACGTGCAGATGCATCCTAGCGATTCTACAAAGAGCTAACTATGCGGAATTTTCTCCAAACCTTTTATCAGTTTGCTAGAAACATGCGAATGAAATGTGATGTATTAGTTGAACTACATATCAACCATATGTCTCTAAGGATAAATTGTAACCTCGGGTGTTGTTAGAATGATGTCTGCTTCCTGGATGTTCCTTGTTTTATAAGCATCATTGTCGCCAGTCAGCTCGAGGCAATTGATTCCCCATGATCCAAACTTTTGGCTCCAGTCCCTGAGCTTCTCTTGTACTAAAGCCTTGGAAGGAGCAATATATATCTTGAACCATATAAAAGCAAGAGGCAATTACTCATTGATGCATAAAAAATGATGTAGTTGCAGAAGAAACCCAGTAACACTTCAGATGACGGATTTTTCTCTAAAAAGAACTTTTCCAGCAGTTGTGGAATGCTCAACTGGATATTCATAAAACGTACATGCTTAGTTGGCAATGAGTACATCGTCACTTTTAGACTAAAGGAAAAGAAAAAGTATCTACAGAATCAATCCACAGCTTTATAATCGACGTGATAACAGGAAAACATCATCACGTTCATGTAGGGAGCTACCGTCTTAAGTGTTCCTTTGGTGTGGGTGAATTTCATTTGTCGGTTATAAATCTTGAGAGCAGCCTCAGAATGCAAAGCTCAAAGAGCACTGTTTTACCACTCCCAGTCGGTGCCAAGATAACCATGTTTATGTCGGAGTGGAAACAACTGGGGAAACATTCACTTTGCAGCGAATTAAAGTACCTGTTTGTATAAGAAACACGTTTGAAATAGTAAAATAAAACCAAAAATTAGACATCTGATCATAAATATATATAAGAGTATCTTTCTTACAGCTGATTTTTGAAATTCCATCAGACAATTACCAGAGAAAAGGAACGGACATGTTCATTGAACCGCAACATACATTCATATATACTCATGATCAAACAGAGCATAGTAACACCTCACAGAGCTCAAATATGAGAAACGATCAACGCAGAAGATAGAATTAATAGCCAATTCCACGAATCTTCAAACACGTGAGCTGTGGCACATCCATTTCATGATCGACAGAGCTTAGTAACTCTTTACAGAGCTGAAATCTGAGATAAGAGCGTTCAATGCAGAAGATGAGTAAAAGAGCAGAATTCGCATTTTCTAGCACTATTGACGCTAGACGGAGCGGAAATTGGAGATATGAGTGATTGTAGAAACCGCGAGCCGATTTCACATGATCCAACTTTTGAACTGTTCAAATCCATCTCGCGATAACTAAATCAGAGCAGTAGTAACGCCACGCGGAGCTGAAATCCGGCAGAAGAGCGATCAATGCAAAAGACGAGCCAATTCCACGCATCTGCAAACGCTTGAAGATGAATCGTTTGACTCAGTTAGCGTGTCGCCGTACCTGAAGCTGTAGATCGATCGGAAAGGTGGTGGAAGATCCGAAACAGACTTCAACGAATACAAATCCATGACTGGATTTCTGCAGTCGCTACCCAGGAGAAGAAACAGATTGGGCAGCCGAGCACCGAAATTGTCAAGCTTACGTAGAAATGGACGAAGAGATAGAATCGAAGCGCGAGGTACTTATAAGGGGCGTGAGGTCTTGTGGAGGGAAACAGCGGCTTTTTAATTTTATTTTTTGAACTTCTTTCAACCATATGCCAGATCTATTTCGACTTAGATCTTTGAGGAATAAATGCATTGAAAATCTTAAAAAAAATATCATGAAGATATAATTAAGTCCTAAAACTTTCAAAAAGTGTAATCGAGTCTTAAAACTTATCACGAAAATACAATTAAGTTCTAAAACTTTCAAACGATACATTTAAATTTTAAAACTTGTCGCAAAAATTCTAAAACTTTCAAAAAGTGTTCGAGTCTTAAAACTTGTCTCGAAAATGTAATTAAGTTCTAAAACTTTCAAAAAGATATATTCAAATCTTAAAATTTGTCGCAAAAGTGCAATCGAATCATAAAAATATTT